>JAADYK010000672.1:0-15669 GCA_023338225.1 Halophytophthora batemanensis
CACACTTACCAGTGATGGCACCGTCAATTGATGTCACTCTTGCGCTCCCGTGTTCGCAGCGTACACGCGTGAAGGTCTAATGTCTCAGCCTTGCACGGTATGCTGGTCGCTCAGCGACTCTGAGTAAGAGACCTTTTGAACCAGTGGTACAAGCTTACAGCTACCACGATCTTGCCCGTGAATGTGCACGGCACCTGGACCTGGATCCTCTCGCGAGCGGCTCACTGCCGTGATGTAACCATAACTTTGCCCCCAGTGCGTTGTAGACACTGTGGCCGTACTCACATCCAGCGTCAGTGTATTGCGCTGTTCATGGCGTGATCCGTTGCTTGGACTGTGCCCGCCTAGTCTTGCCAAACATGCAGGCACTAGCGTGGCTCTGTGCTGCATTCTGTATTGAGCGCAAGTTGTGCCCTTTGGCCATCTGCTATTCGCAACTTTGCAACCACCGCAAACCAACTCGTGCTGCCTGACTCCGACGGTATATCTACGGTCTGTAGTGCTGGGCATTGATGACTATAGCCTTCAGATACACAGATAAGGGAGCTCCACATGCGGTTCCAGCACAACATACTTCATTGTCCGTTCTCGTACGGCACTCGCGCTGAGTTTTGGCAACTCTGGTCACTCCACACTCGCATGATCTGAGCTTGTAGAGTATCAATGCACAAGCCAGAGTAGAACTAACCAGCGTAGGTAGCAGTTCCACACGGAGGACAGGACAACACAGTGACGTACCGGGCGCGAAGGGTCACGGCAAGACAGAGGGCACGGCGGACTCGCAAGGCTGGTGTGCTTGCGGCAAGCACGGCAATTTGAGAAGCGAGCCTGTCTCGGAGTCCCGCAGGGCGCGCAGCGCTGTCGTGCCGACGTCCAGCAAGCTAGCATTGATGAGGTTAGCAGAAGTATACAGAGACTAAGTCATCCAATCCAATATACAAGATGAACATACATGCATACATGCATACAGCATCGCAGAGTGGCACGCTCTTTTGGAGTCCATGGTTGGTTGTCACGCGTCTGTGAGCTTCGACGTCGCGCCTCTGCTCACTTGGGTGGCTCTGCGGCGCCGCGCCACCACTCATATTCTCCTGGTGTGTTTTCCTGACGCAATGGTGCTCTGTATGCTGTTGCCTCGTGATCATGTGTCCTGCATTCGAGTTCGCGGCTCCATCGACACTGATGGTGGCTCTGGCCACTGGTTCGTGATCCAGATCTCACACTCGCGGCTGACTCAGTCGCGTTTGCTATGCACCCCGGTCGACCGCGCCAAAAGTAACCAGGGGCGTAAATTCCATTTCTCTCTCTCTCTCTCTCTCTCTCTCTCTCTCTCTGCGACAGGCATGCGTTTTAATCAAATGCATAGTGAAACCAGGTACAGGTGCGGCCAACTTGTCCACGGCCCACTTTTGACTTCTCGATACAAAAGCTGCAACAAGAACAAAAATACCGAATTTAGTGGGGACGCCCGTCCCTTTAGCTAAGCCTATTGGCACGTGGTTTCTCCCCCTTGTAGATGGCGCCCCGACCTGTTGAAGAGCACAGGCGTCGTGAACCCACGAGCAAAAAAGCCGTGAAATGGTTTCTTTCCACGCCGCGTCCTCGTTAACTTGGCGGACGCACGCCAGCTTGTGCGTGACACCACGATTGCGCCTCTCAAAAAGAATACGTTTTCCGAGAGGCAGAGTCTTGGTGTCACGCACGGAATACCATACGTTCACCAAGTCAACGAGGCCGCGCCGTGGAAAGAATGAAAGAATGGGGGGAAAAAGAGAGAGAAAGAGGTTCCAGTCAAGCGTAACAGCCGGCGGTGTTACACCAAGGGGGTAAAGTTCGCCTCCATTCTCCGAAGAAGCCGAAGAAGCCGAAGTCGAAGCGAAGCGCCAAGTGACGAGCGGATAGGACGGCGGTGGCCATGGGGCTGGAGCTGCTGGTGACGGCGGCGTATCTGTCTGGCGCCGTGTGCATCGTGCTCTTCACGCTGGCGCTGGGCTGGATCGTGGTGTGGAAGTGCGTGCTGGCCAAGATGCCCTTCGTGCAGGAGCTCTTCGACCTCAAGCCCAAGAAGCCGTCCACCCACGACGAGAAGTCCATTTCCTTCCAGGACCGGTACCAGGCCTACAAGCGGGTATGTGCGCGCAGTCCAGACCCCTGTGGCGATACCTGTGCACTCACGTGTGGCTCTGTCGCTGCGCGTGTGCAGAAGCGGCAGTCGTCCAGGTTTTCCTGATGCTTTTGTTAGAGGCCCAGCTGGCATCAGCCACAACGGAGAGCACGCGCGTAGAGAAGAGAAGAGCGCTGCCAGACGCGTGCGCATAGCTCCAAGCAAGTAAACTATTGAGTGCTCAACGCACGAGCCACTTGGCGCCCGTGGAGTCCGTTCCCTGGTCCGACTGCTGCAGTTGGCGAACCAGCGCCAGGTATTCGCTCGAGCTCTCCGTGCCGCTTGCGCTCTTGGACTCGACTCGGTGGACGTCGCTCTGGGTCTCTGCGGCCTTCCTCTTCTGCGCCGCCACCGCCATACGCTCCTGAAGCGTTAGCGCGCTTGATGCCGCGTGGGCCTGCTCGTCCGCCAGACGCGCCTTCGCGACAGCCACCTCGCGCTTCTTGCGCAGTTCGTCGTCGTCCTGGGCCTCTTCCTGCTGCTGCGCCGCGCCGTACTTGCGCTCGGCAGCCTCCGGGTCCCACTCGCGCATCACGTCCAGCATGGGTCTCTGCACCTGCGCACGCAGCTCTTCCGGCAGCTCCCAGAAGCTCCGCCCGAGCACCATGTTGAAATAGTACGTGCGCTAAAGTAGCGGCCGCAAACAACTGGGTTAGCGCGTCATCTGCATCGGGTCTCGCACGCCACGCACCTCCAGCGCCGTGGTTGTGGCCGCGACCGCGACCGCGACCGCGACTGCGTCTGGGCCTCTTACCCCGCTCGCTGGGTCCACGTGCTTCGTCCAGAAGCCCGTCTTCTTGGCCGCCTCCATCGCCAGCAGCTCCAGCTCCGTGCCTCGCCCTTTTTGGCGGAGCTGTCGACACAAGACGCGTCCCCCTTCAAACGGATCAAAAAGGTTTACATCAAGTTGCGCAGGTCGAGCTAGGTTCGCCTATTGGACCAGGAGGTCGGTACGCATGAAGGAACTTATCGTAGAGGCAGCCCCGGCCCCGGCGGAGGTGGAGGTCCGCCGAAGTAGTTCCAGATGGCTACCTGGCGGTCCCAGGAGCACGAGGCCAGCAGGCCGTCCACGAAGAGGCTGAAGTCCACGCCGAAGGCAAACTCGCTGTGGTGCTGCGCGTTCTGCAGTCGCGGGTACGGCGACTTGGTGTTCCAGACGCCCACGGACATGTCGTAGGACACGGAGGCCAGGACGTCCGGGTCGTGCGGCGAGCACTTGAGTCGGCGAACAGCGTAGCTGTGGCCCGCCAGCATCCGCACCTCCTGCATCGGGTTGCGGATATCCTGTCCATTGCCAAAGTTACGCGCACATCCAGGTTAAACCAGAAGCACCTGCAGCTACAACTACAGCCGCTGCCACTGCCGATGCAGTAGCTGCAGCGGGAACCGCGGCAGGGACGTACCCAGACTTTGATGCTGCAGTCCGCGGAGCCTGAGACGACTTCGAACTGGTTGTACTTGTTCCAGTCAAGTGCCAGCACTTCGTTGCTGTGCGCGGCGATGGTAGTAACAGAGCGCGCGCTGTTGAGGTCCCAGATCTTGACGCTGCCGTCGCCCGAGCACGAGCCCACCAGCGAGTTGTTCTGCGTGTTCCAGACGGCGTTGTACACGGCGCGCGAGTGCTCGGCCAGTGTGAGCAGCGAGTGCGGCACTTCCGGTTTCCAGATCTTCACCGTGCCGTCCCAGGACGCCGACGCGAACGAGTCCTTGGCCACCAGGTTCCAGTTCACGCCCGAGACCTCCTGCTTGTGCTCGTGGTAGTTCTGGATCGGGAACTGGTCGCGCGTCTGCAGGTGCCAGAGCTTCAGCGCGCCGTCAGCACACGAACTCACTAGCTGCTCGGCGTGGTTCTCACTCCACGCGCAGTCGTACACGCCTTGCGCCGTGTCGAACGCTCGCACCTGCCCGGATAATCACGCAAAGCGCTCGGTTAGAGCCATCTCCAGGCGTTTTGGGCCGCTACACGCGCTCCAAGAGACTGGTAGACTCACCGGGGCGAGGCCGCCAGCCGGCAGCATCTCGTACACATGCTGCCGCCCGTTGCCGACAATGCCAAAGTACTGCGCCGTGCCCACGGCGATGAGGTTGTCCACGAACGGACTGAACTCCACCTGGATCACGCGAGAACGCACGGCAAAGGCAAGATTTTGTCACCTGGTGTTCCTCGCGATAGAACGCTTCGTGCAACGGGAGCAGGCCGCAGGAGCACCTACAGCGTAGCCGTGCAGCTCCGTCTGCGTCTGGCGCGGCTGTAGGAACATGGTACTCGCTCTCTGCGTGCGTGAATGCGCTCAACTCCTCGCCGCTGCGCCGCCTTCTCCGGCTCGCAGCATGCACTTCACGCCGAAAAGGTGATGCAGTTTCCAATCTACCACTGAGTTCCCACGCGATGCCATCACTGTTTTTTATTCTGGGAATCACCCTCCAACAATATCCACCGACACCAGGGCCAGGATTGGCCAGTCATAGATCAGGTGGGATCTAGCCTATCAGCTGCTCGAAAGCAAGATGGCATGCCAATCACTGCCCTCCCTCTGTAGAATACTCCGTCCTTATTTCCCTGCCTCCGACCCTAGACTACCCGTCTACCACAGAGCACGCGACGCAGTTCCTCGTTCACTTTCCAAGCTCTTCTCTGCATGGGGGATCGACCGGCGTGGTGGGGGCGGTCGGCCGACCAGCGCGCAAGGCTACGAGTGCTCCGCTCGCTCTGGACAGACCAAGGACAAGTCGTGACTCCAGTGGCAGGAGCAACAGATAAGTACGCGTGCGTTCCCCCACTCAGGCTGGCACTCACTACAGGATAGCACACTAGAGCTTGGGCCTTCGCCGCGGGCGGTGGTGAAGGCAAAGCAGGTTCGCTTGTTGGCCTGCATCATTCTCACGATCAGTTTTCGTACAAAGCCGACAAGCAATACACTCGGTATACCAACTTCGCAGGAAGTGCCAGCTTCCTCAACACGGCTCGCGATCAAGACCCACTACAAAAGTACACCATTTCGCCTTGGTGGTGGGCGGAACCTCGGGTGGACTGTCGGGGGCCCGCAAGCCCGCGACGATGAACTCGCCCATAGCCTGGTAGGAGTTGTCGGTTTCCCAGTAAGGAACCCCGAAGAGTGCAAGATTCCACCTTGAGCGCACATCGATCAACTTTCTGGCCGGACACTTGCTGTCGGATGCAGTTCGCTTTAGCCACTCCGCGACTCTGACCACCGTTCGGTGGCGTGGCGAGCACACGAGCCCGGTGAGCGAAGGGAAGTTCTCTCCATCGCCACCAAGTCGAGCGCAGGAGGAACGGGGAGGTGCGAACTTACGGCCAGGTGCGAACTTAAGGGCCCGACGGAAAATGGCGGGAAGGCTGCTCATTTCGACCGACACCTGGGGCTGGAAGCGATGCTGTGGCCACGCGAGGAGTTCCACGCGGCGTACGGCCAGATCAAGCATGACGCACTGCAGAGCGGCGGGTCCTCTGTGCTGCTGCTCGTGGCGCTGGACGTGGACGCGCTCTGCGCGTGCGAAATCCTCACGCGACTGCTACGCGCCGACTTCTTGAGCTACTCGCTGGTGGCTGTGCGCGGCTACGAGGACGTGCTGCGCGCTCGCGAAACTCGCATCCGTGACGCCGAGGGCACTCTGTGCGGCGGCGGCGAGCTGCGCTCCGTGGTTATGCTCAACTGCGGCGCGATCGTGAACGCCGCCGAGCTGCTGGCGCTCCCGCCGTCCATGAAGTGCTACATCTTCGACAGCCACCGTCCCATCCACTTGGCCAACATCTACGACGCGCACCAGCAGATCGTGGTGTTCGACGATGGAGCGCAAGCACTAGAGGACTATCCGGCGTACGGTTCGGATCTCGAAGCCGAGGATTTTGACGCCTCCGAAGAAGACGAAGAAGAAGAAGAGATAGAGGAGGAAGAGGAGGAGGGAGTTGACGAAGACAGCGAAAGCGAGGCGGAAGTGGAGTTTGATACACCTGTTGGGTCGACGAGCGACACGCCACACACAGATCAGGGGAGTGCCGCGCAATCTGAAAGCAAGGAGAAGCGCAAACGCGACGAAGGTGCCGACTCCGCGGTGGATGAGGACGAAGACATGGAGCAATCGCCCAAGAAGCGTCGCGAAGACGCCTCCGCTGCTGACCCGGACGAAACTCAGCGTGAAGAGCCGATGGAGACTGAAGAGGAGACTCCCACAAATGGCGGGGAGGCCGAGACGGCCGTGGAAGCCAAACGACGACGACGGGAAGAGATCTTGCGCTACTACCGCGGTTCGTTCCACGGTGCGCCAGCAGCCACCATCGCCTTCGAATTGGCACAGCAACTCAATGGTGCACAGCGAGATTTGCTGTGGTTCGCCATTGTGGGGCTTACCAAGCAGTTTGTACTGGAGGAGATCGACGTGGACAACTACAACCTCATGGTCACGCGCTTCCAGGACGAGGTCTTGGCTCTAGACGCTCCTACTTCCTCAACGACCAATTCGAACGATGGTGAAGCGGAGCGCCACCCAGGCTACGAGCACGGCAAGATCAGCTTTGAGGAGGAGTTCCGCTTCATGTGTTACCGCCACTGGTCGCTCTACGAATCCATGTATTACTCGGACTATGTGGCGTCCAAACTGGGGCTTTATCAGGACCAAGCGAGACGTCTGGGCACTCGGAACGCGTCCGAAGGCAATTCCAACGGTGGCGGAGGGAACGACACGGCGCTGCATGTCTTCCTAGCTCGCATGGGCTTCTCGCTGCGTCAGAGCCAGCAGAAGTTCGCGTACATGCCACTGGAGATGAAGCAGATGCTGCGAGCCAAGACGCAGGAGATGGCACCCGAGTTCGGGCTGGACGAGCTCTTTTATGGCTCCTTCAAACGTACATTCGCCTTCCAGTACCAGCTCTGCGCTGCCGACGCCGTCTTGGGGCTACAAGCGCTGCTGGAAGCGCCCGAGAGCTACGTGGGGGCGGTTTTCCAAGCTGAAACGCAGCACCAAGAGCAGAGTTCCTGGGCCAGTCTCTTCAAGCTGGACGAAGGTGTTGTGGTGCCTCTGGCGAGCGCAGAGAACAATGGGCAGGAGAAGGAAGGCGAAAAGAGCAAGACGGAGGAAGATGAACCAGTAGAAGAAGAAGACTTCCGCATGCAAAACTTCATGCTGGCGCACACGGCGCTGGCGTGTCGGTCTGTGACGTCCAGTCGACTCATGGAGAGCGGTATCAAGGTGGCCATGGCGCTTAAGCAGGCGGTGGTGCGTGTGGGACTCTCTATCATGGAGCGCAAGTTGCTGGTACGCGTCAAGCACTTCCGCTACGTGTGTCTCAACGTACCTGAGCGCGAACAGGAGCTCTTTGCGAACGCCAATGTGCTCACGCAACTGGCGCTCTTCTTGCTCAACGTTCACCGTGCAAGTGGTAAGTGGGGTGGGCCTATTCCTGCTCGGAAGAAACCGACGGAGGAGAATGAGAACGGAGAAGAGGAGGAGGAAGAGGAGACTCCCGCGAGTCACAAGGCCATTGTACCGCTGGTGCTGATCACACGGAACCCAGCGCAGAACTGCTTCCTGGTCGTGGGACTAACCTGTCCGTCTACACCGGGCGAGATCCACCGCAACACGCTGGGTACAGCGTTCAAGTTGGCGGCAGGCGAGACTGGCGCTAATTTCCGCCAGGACGGCTTCACGAGCGCCGTGATGGAGATCCAGGTGGACGAGATCCAGTACTTTGTCGAGCAGCTCCACAACGTTCTGGACGCTTAAGCTCAAGTTGAGTCTGTGGGGACGAATAGACCAAGTGTATGAAAAACGCAATGAGGTCGTGCATGTGGCTTCTGACTTATTAACCCGTGTGGACGGCGCTGAAGACGTGGAGGACTGGGATGGCAGCGTTTGGGACTATCTGATCGAGCGGAAGGTGTAGCTGGGGCTCGAGATTTTGACGACGGGGGCATCAATGACGTCCAGAGCCTTCCCCAGTCGTTTACGACCCAGTTCACCGCGTGCCAGCGGTGCAAAGCAGGCGGCCATGAGCTTGCGATGCGAGAAGCTGGAACCGTGGCGCGTGATCTCCACCAGCATCTGTCCGCCGCGTGGCTCGTCCATGGGTACTACCAGTACTCCGCCGTTCGCCAGTTGATCCAGTAGTGTCTGTGGGGCCGTCGTGACTGCAGCTCCCACGAAAATGAAGTGGAACGGAGCTTCACTGGGGAGCCCATGCCACCCATTGCCACAGTACAGTGAAGCGAAGCCACGATCCAGTAGATCGTCGTCCGCCGCGAGCATGTTCTTCCGAGCGAAGTGCGTCAACGCTGGGAGTACTTCGAGACCGAAGACACGGCCGTCTTTGGGCTCCACGAGCCGCCCGAAGCTTGCGGTGAGGTACCCAGAACCAGCGCCGACGTCCAAGATGCGCGGCTTATTCACGTCTCTCACGGCAGCGTACCCCAATTCGAGTACATGCGCGTGCATGTGTGGCGCGGAGATGATCTGGCCGTACCCGATCGGACACGGCGAGTCTTGGTACGCGGCTTGGTTGTCCTCTTCGACGGCGAATGGGATGTACTTGGCGCGATCGGTGCGTGTCATGGCGTCGGACACGGCGGCGGAGCGCACTACGCCAGCTTGACGCAGGTTTGCCACCAGCCCTTCATTGCTGGTGGAGCTGCACGGCCAGCAGTGCGTCATTGGCGAAGGTGGCCGCGTTCGTCTTTAATTCGCTCGAGTGTGTGTGTGCGTGGCCTTCTCCGACAGACAGCGCCGGGAAAAAACGGAATGAACGACGATTGCCACATCTCGAGCACGGGCTGGCCTGATTTGGGCTGAAAGGTGTCGCTGCGGGCCAGTGGATGGCCAGTCGATGTCAGAGACGTTAGAGACGTTAGAGAGAGAGGTTCTGACCTCGCGTCTTGTCGGCGCCTTCTTCCTATAAATACGGAGCGGTTCAGCCGTTAGAACGCGACAAACCGCAGATGCAGTACAGGGCACAGCGGCATCTTCGATCGTGGAAGCGTCCATGAGGCAGAGATTAGGCGCCGTCCAACGAGGCAGAGAGACACCAAACACGAAAAGCACGAAAGGCCGCGTCCCTTTGGGGTCAAACTCTTTTGTGTCGGGAGGTATCCCATGCATTTGCCAACAGAAACTCCCGGAAACGACATATTTTTGCTAACTACGGTACTTGCATGTCATGCTTCAACGCAATATTCGACCTCTTCACATCCTCCCTTGCTTCTCCGTGCTCGGCGTCTCTCCTCCACCTCGTCTCAGCGCCGCCACCTCTTCCTCCTCAGCTCAGCTCAGCTTGCGTTCCCGCACGAGCGGCACGTAGCACACGCCCATGAGCTGACGCTGCGAGAAGTTGGTGCCGTGACGCGTGATCTCCACCAGCATCTGTCCCCCACGCGGTTCGTCCAGTGGCAGCACGAGCCGTCCTCCGTCCGCTAGCTGGTCCATAAGTGCCTGTGGGGCCACTTCAGCCGCAGCACCCACGTGGATAAACTGGAAAGGTGCCTCGTTCGGCAGACCCTGCCAGCCATTGGCACAGTGCACCGACACGATCCCCCGGTCCAGCAGATCCCCATCAGCCAACTGGATGTTCTTCTTGGCAAACTGCACGAGACCTGGAAGCAGCTCCACGCCGAAGACGCGGCCATCCTTGGGCTCCACCAGTCGTCCCAAGCAGGCGGTTAAGTAGCCCGAGCCGGCCCCCACGTCCAGCACCCGGGGCTTGCTCGTCTCCTTGATCGCAGCGTAGCCTAACTCCAGCGCGTGTGCATGCATGTGTGGCGCGGAGATGGTCTGATTGAAGCCGATGGGGTGGGGAGAGTCTTCGTACGCCAGTAGTTCTCCCACAGGCCCACCGTCCGGCATCTCCACTTGAGCCATGTACTTGGCACGGTCCGTGTGGACCATGGCGTCGTACACGGCCGGCGAGTGCACGACCCCTGTGCGACGCAGATTCTTCGCCAGGCCTTCGTTGCTCGACGAGCTACACGGCCAGAACGACATCTCGACCAAGAACGCGCGGAAGAGGCGACGCGTGGGCGATTTGCGGCTGGAAAACGTCGTGCACAGGCAACAGTGTGAATCTGTGGACTCCGAAGACGCTTGATCGACGCTGGAGTTGCTTCCTCCGACCGGAAACAAACGCAAAATGAAGCTGCGAGCAGGACTCCAGGTCGACCAAGCCCGATATCGATCAAGTGAAGAAAATCACCGCACCCGACCGTTGGTTGCTCGCTTGGACGTCGAGATTGAGGCCAGGCCCCTTTTCTCTTCTTCCTCGAAAAGTTCGTCTTGTCCCAAGCAAGAACGCCGAGAAGCAGCGAGCGCCAAGCCACACGTGTCGCTGCGTGGATCCCACCAAAGGATGCAGCTTCACCTTGCTGTCTGTCGTGCCCGTTTTCACTGCTCTCCACGTCGATTTCCTGCCGTTGAGCGCGCTAATCATGCCGTTATGGCATCCAAGCCGAGACGGGTCCCAACACCCAACGCCTTCAAGTCGACTTGTTCCCCGCTGCAAACTCCAACTGCGCCGACAGTCGCTCTTCTACGTCTTACGTAGTGTTGATCTCATCCAGTAGGAGCCGGAAGAGCTCCGCCAGCTTCTTGGCGTTGGGGCGCTTCTTGGGGTCGCTCTGCAGACAGTCCTCGATGGCGGTGGAGAGTTTGTCAACGATGACGCACGTGGACGAGAGCGACAGCGAAGCCGCAGATGACGTAGGGGTCGTACCAAAGCTACACTGATCCGCCTCCTCTGTCCCGCCGCCGATATTAGCCAGAACACGCAGTTTGCTCATGAAGTGACGTACCACGGCATTGTGCTTCTTGCCCTTTTGTACCACACTAGCCGTACGTGATAGCCCCGGTTGCTCTTGATTAGCGGCGCCACCGTTCTTGTCTTGTGGTGCGTCTTCAGCAGTAGCAGGCTGTACCAGTTTGGACTTCTTCCTGCGGCGGCGACCTCCGTCATAGTCATCCGGTTGATCGTTCTGGAACGACACGTACGGGTGGAACAACATCTCCAGCAGTAGAATGCCGAAGCTGTAGATATCTGCGCCTAGATGACGGGAGTTGTGATGCAAGACCTCAGGAGCCACTAGTGGAAGTGTCGGGCCCGAGGGACTAAGCAGCGAGTGCTGTTCCGGTTGGAGGAATCGCACGCTCTCCATGTCCACGCCGTCCTCGTCACTGTCTTCCGAATTGCAGCGCTGAGCCGTCGGGCCAGCAGTCACCAAGCACACGGACGTACCAAAGTGCGTATCATCGCGACTGTGGTGGCGGAAGTCGCCCAATTTACAGCGGAAGAGCTCCGTGACCATCACATTGCGGCTGCGAAGATCGCTGTGTGAGAAGCCCAGGTCGTGTACGTACGCCAACGCCTCGCAAATGTCCAGCGCCATCTGGAACCGCACGGCCAGCAACGCTGCTGAAGCCCCATACATCCGAGCGAGTGTCGGAGTTGGCGTAGTTTCATCGCTATACCCGGAGAGATCAGTGAGGTTGGCCAGTTCGCGCGCCTGCGACACTCGAGCTGCTGCTGCTACCACGTTAGCGTTCACACGGTCGATTGCTTCCACCTCCAGCAGCGCCGCCAAATCACCGCCTTTCACGTACTCAGAGATGACACACAAGTGCTCTGGATCGGTCCACATGGTCCCCAAGTACGTGACGACGTTAGGATGATGCAACGACGTCAGCATCTCCACGTCGCTGATGGTATCAGCGAGCTCCTTGACCTCGAACCTCAGCGTCATCATACGCTTCACGACCACATGTGTGCCGCAATAGTCGCCCAAGAACACTTCGCCGTGGTAACTACGACTCAGGATGCGGTGCATGTGGAAAGTCTCCCACTCGACGTCGTTCCATTCACGAGTAGCCTCCTGCTCGCGTTCGGGTAACGCACGGAAGCGCTTCTCCTTGCGGATCCGGAAGTACTCGCGCAGTGTATCCAGTACCACGTCCTTGGTCTCCTCGGGCAGATCGTAGATACGAACAGGCTGCTCCGGGTCAACTGAAGCGTCCAGATCCACGTCGTCGTCCAGTAGCGAGTCACGCGGACTGCTGGGTTCACTGGTTAGTTGGTGTAACATGACCCCCATCCGCCAGTCGTTCATGTCTTCCTGCTCCTTGATATCGATCTTGCGTGTGCGCTTGGAGCTCTTCATGATCACATAGAGCAGGAGTTTGCTGCCGAAGACAAGGCTGGGGATGCAGATGCCCAGTGACAATGTGAACCAGCAGTAGAGATTGCACGTGAAGGTGACGCAGACTTTGCGATTGGCCAGCAGATCGGACGAGTACGGGCAGTACTTGCACACGGTGGCACCGTCTTGGTCAGCGAACGCACGTGCCGATACGTCGCTGCATGGTACACAAGAGCCTGTGGAGTTGTCGTGATAAGTACCAGCGAGGCACTGGATACAACCGTACAGCGTTAGGTTCGCCGTGGAGGACGACGGCATGGTGATCGCTTCGAAGACGCTGCCGTTCGGGCAGTCACTGCGCAGAGCCACGTCCTGAGTCCAGCCGATGCCTGGGTTGTCCACGAAAGTGCTGTTCCAACCAAGAACATAATACAGCGAAGCATCGTGAGTTCCGAAGGATAAGACGCCGTAGACAGCGGTAGGTGTGCAGATGAAAATCGCTCCGTACACGTTCGTCAGCAGCTTTGTGAGGAGCGAGACGAACGTCGTTTGAGGAATGGACGTGATGAGGTTGTAGTCGAAGTGCCTGGTCCACACCAACAGTAAGTATACACACAGTGTGAGATCAAGAGTGTTATACGTAGTTTCCTCCCAATGATTCCCCCCGCCAGTGCCAGAAACAAGCATCAGTGATACGCGAGCACTGCTTGTTCGCTTACATGGCGCTGATGGAGGACAAAATCGGGTCAAAGGTCATAGCAGTGAAGTTGATAAGCCGGTTGTGACTCACGTCCCTGTCACAAAATCAAAGACAAGCAGCGCGTACATACACCAGTATCGACCAACATGCCGCACCATTAGACAAGGCGACCAGCGTTTGCGACTGTAACCCAGGGCAACAGACTTACAGCACTTCTAGCCCAGTGTACAGGTCCAGAGCGTCGTTCGAGCTGAGGCTCCACAAGTAGTTCTGACTCAGGTTTCTGCAGCATCCATCCAAACAACAGGTGCACACTGGTCAGTCCCCACTCCGAACGTAGCTTCTAACCCCTCTACAAGCTGGTAAGCTCTGGTCAACGAGACTTTGCATACAAGGACTCGAGGTTGGCCGCAGCGGTGTCGTCAGGAAGGTCTGGCATGAGATCCATCAAGTTGTTCTGCAGCTCCAGACGCTGCAAGTTTGCGGGCACCGACGACAGCGTCAGTCGATGAATCTGGTTATCCCCCAGCTTGAGCTCCTCCAAGCCGTCCAGGTCTTCAAAGGCGTCTTCGTCAACCACAGAGATGACGTTGTCGCTCAGATCTCTACGCCAATCGTAGAAACATATCCAGTCAGTGGTCACTCCGTCTGAGAAGGTACTTCAAAGCGAAGCGAGACAGCAATATCAGCGAAACCCACAGTATCCGAAGTGCTGCCATGCCCGAGAAAGCCTGCGAATGGATCGTGAAGATGGCATTAGATGCCAAACGCAGCTCACGGATACCTGGCGCGTCGGCGAAGGCGCTGCTCTCGATCTCCACCAAGAGATTATGGTTGAAGGAGCTGCAGTTCGGGCATTTGACGAATTTGTCAGGACTCTCGAAACTCCAGCGACATGCCACCCCCACCGCAGTATCAATCATCATAACAAAATAGCAGATAGTAGACAACGTACATGTATCCTTCGACAACGGCGCTCTGGATGCCGGTGGGCACCTCCAGGATGTCGTTGTACGCGAAATCCAGCGCTTGCCAGGAGGAAGAAGCCGTCAATAGTCCTTCTGGGACTCTCTTGAGTTGATTGTAGCGGAGATCCAGTGTGTGCAGCGCCGACAAGTTCACGAGGGAGTCGTCGTACAGCGTCGTCACGTTATTCCACGACAACTCGCTGCATTCTCAGTCCGTTCGCACACCAATCGGCTCGTAAATACACGGTCCAGCAAGATACGCACAGCAACACCATACATTGGATCGAGATAGCTCCAAACGTACGCGATTTCAAGCTTTGGGAGGTTCACCAACGCTTGAGATTCAATGACGCGGATGCTGTTGTTGTTGAATCGGAGCACTTCCAGCACTGGGCAATCGCTCACAAGCCGCGATGGAAGCACGGCCACCTGTGTGTTTGTACACCTAACAAATGCCAACACAAGCACAGCAGCACAGAGTAAGTACCCTTCTCAAATAGCGATAGTAGCAGCGCTTTGGTGGGCGTACCAGACTTCCTGGAGGTATGATAAACCTGCGAAGGACTTGGTTTCCAGCTCCGTCAGCGGGTTGTCGGAGATATTTCTACATGCACACACGAATACACAGCCATACCAGGAGAAGGTGGTTGCTAGGGTCAGCCAACGCACAGTTGAAACTTGAAAAGAGCGCACGTACACGAAGGTGAGATTGCGTGCCGCTTGGAAGAAAGTGGCCGGGATGCTGGCGAGCGCGTTGTTCTGCAGGAGCAGCTCAGTTTCCAACGACAGGTCCTGGGCTGAAACCTCAGATACAAGCGTGCCATTGCTGTAGAAGGAGAAGGCTGTGGCGTTGCTGCCTGCCGTGATGTTGGTGAGCTCCTGCCCCGACAACTCCAGACTGCTCCACACAGACAACAGCACAAAAGACCACGTTGCGAGCGCAATGCAGGTCAGAGAGACGCCAGAGAGGTATGCGAGGGTAGAGAGGCTGAAGAGGAAGGTGGATCAGGCAGATGGCAGACCTCTGGGTGCCTGCTGTGCGTGCTGCGAGCGCCGCGAGGGCGAGCACGGCGTCGCGGAGGCGCGCCATTTTGCGTGCTGGCGTGAACTGCGCCTTTCACTTGGCGAAATTGGTGAAAAGGCCACAAAGTGTACCGGAGACATGGAACACAACTTCGATAAATTGCTAGAGCAGCCGCTACAACCTGGAGGTTTTGCGAAATGCAACCTTGAAATTTCGCTCACCAGTATTTACTGAAGTGGCCGCGCTTTACTCCCAACTGTACCACAACTCCGGTACTCTGTACTGGTGGTTTAAAACAGAGGCATACTGAAAGCAAGTCAATGGGAGCGTGAAACCGGTGGCTGGGCACAGAGCTGAGCCAACGCAAACGACGTCCAGCATGGTCACTCCGTCATCTGCCACTCCGTGCCTCCGGCTCGCTGCAAGCGCCCAGAGCTCGAGTGACCTCTTGTGCGCGCGCGCCTTGTATCTGCGTGTCTGTCTGCATGTAGTACCCCTCTTTTCGACGCAGACGGCGTGCAGGACGATGCAGAGCTGCCCCAGCACGAGCAGCTTCGAGTCGTCCTGCATGCCTGTCCAACCCGTCTGCACCTCACAGAAGTTCGCTTGGTCATCCGTGCAAGTCGTTCTTTTATTGGTGCGAAAGCCACACTGGCACGCCTGCTTTCACGTCGTTCGCCGCG
>JAADYK010000673.1:0-15659 GCA_023338225.1 Halophytophthora batemanensis
GGCACGCAGCAGCAGCGAGGACTGGCAGACGGCACGCAGCCACACTGTGGATTGGCTGCCGGCAAGCAGCAGCGGCAGCTATTGGAGGAGCAGTAGCACAGGAGTTGTTGCCCAAGGAGGCCGCTGGTAGGAACGATGTTTGTCAGGACGAACTCCAACTCTCAATCTCACTTCGCAACTTACCTTACGAGCTCAACTTGCCATACCCCCAAGCGACTGACCCGATCCAAAGTAACCCTGAGGACGGTGACCTGGAAAGCAGAGATCCACTGGAGCACCGCCGTAACCGCTGGGGGCGCCACCACGGACACCACCACCACCGTCACCGTCGTCTGTGGCACGACTGGCGTCGTTGGGGCCCTTGGGGTCGCAGCAGCTGGTGATAAGGAGGATGCTGGAGGCGCCTTGCCGTGGTGCTAGCTAGACAAAGTGGAGAATATCCGTGGGCTATTCGGTGCCATCGAAGAGTGAAGCCAGGCCGGGAGTAGAAGAACGCGACCGGATCACAGGAGTAGTTAGCAACCCACCGGCTGCGTGAAATGAGTAAATCGCGCCGCGATGAACCTCCCAGAACACTAGCACTGTTTCTGTTTCATGATGTGCCTTATGCGCGTGCGCTTTGGTTCCCAGCACTGCTTTGAAGCTGCCTAGCGGGGAGCCTGCATGGCGCCTGCATACGGATGATATCCGCAAATGCATCCGCCACGCTCCAGCGCGACGACACCACGGAGCATGACTCGACTTTCACTCGGCAGGTCGTGCAACAGCAGACCTTGGGCAGCTGACGTACATGCGCTATACTTGGTTGTTGTATGAACTAGCGCCACATTGCGCTACAAAACGTGCCACAATCCGATATCTATCACAAAGCAGTATTTGACACTGCTGGCTGCTGGCCTGCCTGTCTGGAGGCCATAAGCAGAGAGACCGAGGCATGAGTGAGCTGTACAAGGAGGCTGCGGCGCTGCTGCAGAAGCTGGAGAAGCGGCAGGGCGGGCTGAAGAGCCTAGCGTACGCGGACTCGATCGTGCACAAGCGCAGCTCCTTCGCGCTGGTGTGCGAGACGCTGCGTTACAAGCCGCTGCTACGTGAACTGCTGGCGGCTGTCCCGCAATGCCACAAGACGCTCTGCAAGAAGTCGGCTGCGGCTGCGGCTGCAGATGCGGGCGAGCGCAAGCAGAAGGGCAAGGATGCCAGAAACAAAAAGAAGATGCCGGAGCCGCCTGCACTGGTGTTTGTGGCGCTCTACGACCTGCTCTTCGGACGCCAGAAGATCCAGGGCGGCGGCCACGTGAAGAAGGAGCTGATGCAGCACCAGCATGCCTTCCGCGCGGCACTGGTGCGACTCAAGATCCGCCACAAAGTGGCCTCCAACGAACTGTTACTGCCCGAGGAGAACCGCCAACAGCACTTGGCACTGCCTCGCTACGTGCGTGTGAACACACTGCTTGCTTCGCCCGAGGAGGTGGCTGCCTTCACGAGCGAATTCGACGCTAAGACGGACCGTGACGTGCGCGACTTGTTGGTGCTGCCCTCGGGGACGGAGTTGCACGAGCATGAGCTGGTGAAGAGCGGCAAGCTCGTGCTGCAGGACAAGGCCAGTTGCTTCCCGGCCTTCGTGCTGCATGGCGAGCACTCGGACGCCGTGGACAAGCGTGGCGACGTCATTGATGCCTGCGCTGCGCCTGGCAACAAGACAAGCCACGTGGCCATGCTGCTCCAGCAACAGCAGCAGGAAGGCAATGAGGCCGAGGCCGAGACTACGATGCGCCGCGTGTTCGCCTTCGATCGCTCACCCAAGCGGCTGGAGCTACTCAAGCGACGCATGGAACTGGCCGGTGCGTCAACACGCGTGCAGGCCGAGCTGCAGAGCTTCCTGGAAGTGCCTGTAGACGGTGACACGTACCGCAACGTTCGTAGTATTTTGCTGGACCCGTCGTGCTCTGGATCAGGCATGACAAACCGTCTGGATCATTTACTGGACATTGCCAGCGCTCGCGACAAGAAGCTGGAGCCTGACGCTGGTGCCGAGTACGAGGAGGACGTGGCCAAGCGGTTGCAGTCGCTGGCGGATTTCCAACTGGAGGCGCTGCGCAAGGCCTTCTCCTTCCCGCAGGTGGAGCGTGTCGTGTACTCCACTTGCTCCATTTTCCAGAAAGAGGACGAGGAGGTGGTGGCGGCGGCACTGCTCTCGGAGGAAAACATGAACGCTGAACGGCCATTCGAGCTCAAGCCCTGTCTTACTACGTGGCCGCGACGTGGACTCGAGGTCGCGGGACTCTCAGCCGAGCAGGCCAAGTCGCTGGTGCGTGCCAACGGCCTCGAGGACTCTACTAATGGCTTCTTCGTCGCCTATTTTGAGCGGGTCGACGCACCCATTCGAGCTAAACCCAACAGTGCCAAGGTGACGTCTACAGTGACAGCCCCAGTCAAAGAAGAGCAGCCAGTGACTTCAAACGAAGCGTCCAACCCGTCGACGGCATCAGTGACTGAAGCTACTGCATCCAGTACCGGCAAGAAGCGCAAGGTATTGTCTGCGGCGCAGAAGGAGGTTCGTAAGCGCCGGAAGCGTGAGAAGCGGAAACAAAAGCACGGCCAACCTTCGAAGACCTCGGGAGACAAACAGGAAGACGAAGTCCAGCAGGAGAAGGAAGCGTGAGGCTAGTCTGCAGTCGCAGGGATAAATAGAGTGCACGTGATTCATCAACTGCTTGGTGCTAGTGACTACAGACGTGGGAGCTCGACCACGCTCTGGAGCTGCCGCTGCTTCTGTCGCATGGCCTCGTGTGGTTGCTGGTGCTCCGCTGCCAGCACCTGCAGCCGCTTCTGGAAGTACTCGGTGGCTTGTCCGGCCTTCCGGCGCTCGATCTGCTCCAGTTTGTCGTTGCTCTGCGCCGCCACGAGGTTGTACTGACGTCGCGCCTCGGACACCAGCGTATGCTTCTCGCGCAGGCGCTGGTCGTTCCTGGCCACTTGAGCCTGCTTCTTTCGCAGCCACTCGACGCGACGGTCGTCTTCCCTCCCAACGGTGCCTCCCACCGCCGCCATGGCCGCCTCCAGCTCCTGCAAGTACGTGGTGCCTCCCGTACGCTTCAGCAAACGCACTTGCCATCGCGCACAGGCAGACAAGCGGGCCAGATCGGCCGCTCCAGCCCCATCTCGGTCTCTGCGCGCTTTCTTTCCCTTGAACAGGAGTAGCTCACTTGCTGCAGCGCTGTTATCCGATGCCACGCGTTGGCCTACTCCACGCTGTAGCTCCTCGTCGTAGACGAGTGCAAAGTCGCTAAGTGCCAGATACACTGTGGAGCAGTTCAGCATGGCATCGTTCACGTCTGACTCATCGTCACGACTGTGATGAGGCTCCCCGGCCTGCCGCTCGTGCCGCCGCTGCACATATCGCACGAAGCGCCAGCGCGCCAAACGCATGACACTGTCGTTGATCTCCACGGCATACTCGCGCGTGGCTTTGTCATCGCCATAGAGATCGCGCGAGGGTGTAGAGGCCTTCATGGCCACGAGACGGAAGCGCTCACGATCTTGGCTTCGACTACGGGATCGACCTTGACGATTCTCGAGTGCTTGAGCTTGGACGTTTTTCTTCGTCGAGACTGTAGTCTTGGGTTTCGTCGTTGGCTCTTCGATCGAGTCAATCTCGGCTTCAATGCCGTCGTCAAGCCAACCAGGACAACCAAGGAAGTAGCTCGTGTCGCTGAGAAGCGCTTCCACGTCGTCGACGTCGGCCCCACCGTCACTGTCGTCCGCGAGGGTGCTGGGACGACGAGGGTTTATACGTTTGCGAGGCGCCAAAGCGGTGGCGTCCACGCGCAGCCAAAAGTCATCCGTGGCCGTGACCTCGCCATTGCGTGACGGATTCCGGAAGTCCACCTGACAGGCAGTAGCACAAGAGTCACATGCAACCAGAAAGTCAGAGGAGCAGGGGTTTGTGATGGCCATCTCGTGTCGATCCAGACCAGGGCAGTAGGAGAGACACGAGCAGCGCAGCAGTGGCACGCACAATGGTGAAGGTCATCTGCGGACCCAGTGCCAAGTCCTCCGCAGCACGACTCCGTCCGTTGGCCCCCACAGCCAGTGGCAGGTTTGCAGTGGTCGAGAGCAGACAAATCTGGTCACCAAAGTGGATGGGCGTCTTAGCTGCCGTGTTGCCGTCCTGCAGCCCGAAGCTCCTGTCTCGAGCACACGTACGAGCACACACCACGTTAGGATCGACTTCTTCCTCTGGGTTGAAGTCTCCCTCATCTTCTGCCGACCAGGACGATCTATAGTACACTCACACTTGGCCTCGCTTGTTCTTGACGCTGCCTGCACCGTCGCGCTTGAACTCGAGGAAGGCCATGTGCGCGTTCTTCATCTCGGCAAACACCGGGGCCGCAGGAGCTGCCAGCGACTTGGCAGCTACAAAGGCGCGACCACCACGCAGCATGGCCATCGCGCGCAGCAGCTTGATGCGTAGCGATTCACGCTGTATCTCGGATGCACCCTCCAGCTCAGCCATCGCCGCAGCACACACCGCTGCCAGCTTTTTGAGCTGCACAGCGCGCGGCACTAGCGCTTGTCGTCGCTGGCGCTGGTGAAGTGTCTCAGCCCGCTGCGCCTTGCTGTCCATGAAGCGCTGGTACTGCTGGTAGGAGGACGGCGTCGCGTCGAGCAGTTGAGCATTGTCTAGGGCGAGACCCGGTAGTGTGTCATGCGGATGTTGCGAGTCGAGCGCTCCCGGGACGTGGGAATTGCGTCTCGCGTGTCTGGCGACTGGGGCCGGCGGTGGAGAGGCGGTGAGTTGCAATAGAGGCAACGCGGTTGACGCCACGGGCTTCTGAGAAGTCAGTGCGGGTGTGTCGCCTGACTCCTCCTGCTGCAGCACACGTCGCAGACTGGTGCCGGCGCGCACCTGGACGACGCGGTCGTAACTGCGCTCCACGAGGTTGCGGACGAGCTCTTTTTGCGCGGCTGCCATTGGCGAAGGCAAGAGGTGGCCTCGGAGCGGAAACTTGCGCTGCCTTGGTACGATAGTAGCCGGCGTGCAGGTACAAGTGACAGCGTCGAGGCCGCTCTCGAGGACGAAGACTCGTGTTTCTGTGGTGTAGCCATCTGTGTCTCTTAGATCGGGTGTGAGGACGAGGCGGAAAAAATGGTGTGTCTTCCATCAATCTAAATGTGCCGGGGAGGGGGAATGGGAAGAGTTTGAAGTCGCTGGTGCCGGCAAGAGGAATGCTCTGCGCTGTCCCAATTCATGCTGAAGTCCTGGGGCAGAAGATACTTGCAGCCATCAGCTCGAGGTCGGACAGCATGCTTGGGTTCACAACTTGTGCGTCACAGGTGGCTGTGACAGTGTGATCATTCAATATCCTGGAGCGTAAGCGGGAGCGAGTAATCTCCGTGGAGACGAATCGAAGTCTGAAGTTGGGCTTGACTATCCATGAAGGCACGCGCCGGAAGCGTGACGATGACGAGATAACGCTGGCTGCACTCGCGGTATTGCGCTAATCGGATCGCTTGAAAGGCCTGGCGCGCAAGCAGCGGCGAGCAATCTCTTTTCTGAAGAGGGCTCCGTCGGTGGGACGTGCAATGGACTCCTGAGCCAGGACCCCTCCTTTCCTCCGGACACCCGTAGGCGGTGATCAGCGAGGCGAGCCAGGAAGGACAGCTTACATTAACTTCATTCTCCAATTTGCTCGGTCTCAACCAACCCAGCCACAGCTCAAGACTGCAGATCTCTTCGTCTACTCCATACCTCTGCCATGGCCCAAGACTCGCCACGCGACTACGACATTGCCATCGTTGGTGGTGGCATCGCTGGTGCCACACTTGCTATTGGCCTCGTGCGCGCTAATATTCGCGTGACGCTGTACGAATCCGCCAAGGCGTTCGGTGAGATTGGCGCCGGTGTCGCCCTCGCCGCCAACGCTGCCCGCGCCATGGAGCTCCTTGCGCCGGATGTCAAGCGCGGCTTCGACCGCGTCGGCACGTTTAACCTCTCGACGGACAAGAAGAACGTGTGGTTCGACTTCCGCAAGGGCGCCGGTACCAAGGGCAGTCCCGCAGACGATGGACAAGGCGAGCTTATTACTTGCATCGAGACGCCCTCGGGTTCAGCCTACGTCCATCGCGCCCACTTCCTCGACGAAATGATCAAACTCATCCCCGAGGGCGTCGCGCAGTTCGGTAAACGGTTGCAGGATATCGAGACTCTCGCCGACGGCAACGTCAAACTCAAGTTTCTGGATGGTACGGAGGCGGTACACAGCGCTGTGGTGGGGTGCGACGGTATCAAGTCCCGGACGCGCAAGGCGATCCTTGGTGAGGATGACCCCGCTGCCAACGCCGTCTTCTCGGGCAAGTACGCCTACCGCGGTCTGATCCCGATGGACAAAGCCGCAGCTCTCTTGGGAGACGAGATGGCCCGCAACAGTCAAATGTACCTGGGCTACCACGGCCACGTGCTCACGTTCCCCATTCAACACGGCGATATCATGAATGTGGTCGCATTCGCGAGCCGAGACGAGTGGACGGACCCGAACTGGGTCGTCAGCACCACTAAAGAAGATCTGAAAAAGGACTTTGAAGGCTTTTCGAAGCAGGTCCGAGATATCATCTCCATGATGGAGAACACGGACATATGGGCGCTGTTCGAGCACCTGCCCGCTCGCACCTACACTCGCGACCGCATCCTCGTCATCGGTGATGCGGCCCACGCCACGACCCCGCACCACGGCTCAGGAGCAGGCATGGCCATTGAAGACGCCTATGTGTTGTCGTCCCTGTTGGCCGACGTCCACCATGCGGTGGATCTGAAAGCGGCCTTTCAAGCCTTCGAGAAGGTGCGGCTGTACCGCACGCAGAAGCTTGTCGCCGCGAGTCACGAAGCAGGCAAGCTCTACGACTTGGAGCTGCCTGGCCACGAGGACGACGAGGTGAAAATCGCTGCCAACTTGCAGAAGCGCATGCAGTGGATCTGGGAAGAAGACCTGGAGCAGGAGGTCACCGATGCCAAGACGTTCTTCGAGGCAGCGGCGCAGCACAAGTACTAACCATCTTCGCTTCGAGCGCCTTTCGATACGGGCAGGTGACGACGAACTAGCCTCAGAAACCCAAATACAAACCACTCCATCACGGACTCCGTATCGTATACAACACCAGTGAGATGCGATAAGTTGATTCCGTCGCAGCAACTAATGGCTAGGGAGGTGTTCTTGTTCTAGTCGGGCCCAGGCATGACCATTGTTCCGTGTCGACCTAGCGGACAAAAAGCTACCCCAAGCACACGAGCACAGTACTACTCGAGCACTTGTGTTTAACACGCGGCTCCAGGCCTTGTAGCTGAGCAGCCAGGATCCCCAGAACGAGACCCCTGGACAAAGTCTAGCACGAACGCTTAGCCTTGAAACTCGTTGAGCGCGCATGGGCCTTAAACTACTTGGGTGGTAAACTCGCCCAAGCATGGTGTAGGTTGCATTTGGGGGCCTTGAACCCCTCGTTGGACATTTTGACGAACCTTCGGAGCACTGACACCGACAGAGTACTTGTTTCGGAGATAGCAACCTCACCCCAACAGACAGGCAAGATGACACCCCAGCTATCTTCGAGTCAATGGCCAGATAAGGCGCCACCACAGCTACCGGCATGCACGATCGCAGCCACGTCCTGAAAATCCAAGCGCTGTTCCCAGTATCTGCCTACTGCATCTCTAGGTAGCGCCAGGCGAGGGAGCAACCTCCCTCTTTCAAATACTCAGTCTTCTTTTCCTGCCTCGGACTCTTGGCAAGTCATCTACTACAGAGCACGTGACACAGTCCATCGTTTATTTCCCACGATCTTCTCTCGATGGGAGACATGCACCACTGCTATTCAAGACCGCGAGCGCTCCGCTCGACCACAACGCGACGCGAACACTGCGCGCAGCATCTACCTGAAGAACGAGCACCTGGTCACTAGGACTTCTGGAGTCCGAGTGCCCAGAGATGTCTACTCCGCGGTGGTTCGTTGCGCGTGGGGTTGCTCGCACACATCGACCCGAAACAGAAAACGGTGTGCCTTCAAGGCTAGCTTCAGAGTATACCGGGGCGTCCGACAGCACCCTCCAATCAAAACCCGTAGACATGTGGAATTCGCTCCCAGATCTGCACAGATCTGCACTAGACTTGGAAGATGTATTGACGTAAAATCCATTTAGAAGCTGGAAAAAGATTGTGCAGGAAGGGGAGGGAGGACCCGGAGCTCACCAAGACGGCGAGTCGGCGCCGCAGCGGAGGGGCGAAAGGCTTTTTTTCCATACTCAACAGACCGGCCGTACGCAGTAAACGGCCACCGTACGCTGCTCTTGTTGGCGCCATGACGGCGCCAAGATCGCAGCAAAGATCGCCGCTCAACCGCCGCCAGAGCCTCCACGCCTCAAGCCCGACAGCTCCGCTTAGACGGAGCCCTCCACGACGCTCGTCTTCTTGTCGGCGGCCTCGTCCTCCTCCGTGAGCGCGTCGGCGCCCTCCAACTCCTCGTCGCTCTCCTCATCGCTGTCAGACTCCGACTCGGCCTCGGCATCCTCCGTCACCACTTCCACCTCCTCCGAGTCCACGTCCGCCGCCAGCATCGAGCGCGCCGACTTCCGCTTGCGGCTCTTGGCAATGGCCACACCGGCCACACCAACGATGCCCACAGCCGCGCCAATCACGCCGCCCAAGAAGGCCGGCTTGGTGCCATTGTCCTCCAGCCATTCTGTGGCCTGCGCCGCGTACGACACGCTCTCCTCATCGGTGGCCGCAGCCTCCTCCGTCTTAGTCTCGTCCTCGTTGGCCTCCTTCTTCTCCTCCTCAGGCTTGGCCTCTTTCTGCTCGGCAGGCTTCTCCTCCGTCTTCTCAGCCGGAGAGTTCTTCACAATCTCCAGGTCCACATCGCCCTTGTACATGCGCAGACGGATCTTCTTGGCGCCCTCCGGCACGTCAATCTCCTCCATCACCTCCTCGTCCGCCTCAAACTCCAGTTCCTGCTCGTAGTCCTCGTCGTCGTCCAGGTCCAGGTCCACGTCGCCGTCCGTGAAGTCCACCTCTGCGTCCATCTCGCCGCTCTTGTCCAGGTCCACCGAGGCGTCCATGTACAGGCTGCCAGGGGCATCAATGTACACGTCGTCATTGCCCGAAGCGCTGTAGTCCAGGGTATCATACGGGCCCATATCCACGTCCACCTCGGGGTAGTCGCCATCCACATCCACGTCCACGTCCTCCGAGCTCACCAAGTCCAGGCTGTCCGAGCTTTCCATGTCCACAGACACGTCGTCCGAGTCTTCCACGTCGTACGAGTCTTCCACGTCGTACGACTCCTCCACGCCGTACGAGTCTTCCACGTCGTACGACTCCTCCTCCTCCGAGTACTCGTCGTCCTTCTCGGCGTTTGAGTCGTCCTTCGCCACCACGTGCGGCTTGTACTTGGTCACGTGGTTGATGCCCGCGGGGCTCATACGACGGCGCGTGCGCAGCGCCTCGGCGGGCGTCGCCTGCGTTGCCACCAGCGTCGCGCCCACGGCGGCCAGCGCCAGCATCTTCTTCACGGAGAGCACCATCCTATCGCTCGAGCTGCTTTGGTTCACTTTGGCTTCTGGCTTTGGCTGTGATTCCCGGAGTGGCGCGGGGCAAAGTCCGCCGCTCCCAGTGGACTTCCCCTGCACGTGCCTTTTTCGGGTGCCTGATTTTTTGGGTTAAATGCCTCACCCAGTTGTTTGAGGATGGATTGCACTCTGCGATTGGTGCTTCGTTTCGGCGAGGCAATGTCCCCGAAGTGTGCAGGAAAACTGTCTCAATATCGTGGTCTCCTTTATCGACAAATCAGATCGCGAGGAGGTCCAGGGGAGCTCCAGTAAGTAGCGTCTGTGTCTGTTCTGACCAAGCCACTTCATTTCGTTGGTTTCGAGTAAATACTCAGCGTATATTTAATCCAGCCAGTCGGATCTGATTTCTGGGTCGCCTCTTCGAGGTTTCGAGGATTGGGGCCGACGGGTACGGAACCCAAAGTACAGGCACGTGTGGAACGGACAAGCTGGATTTCATTAGTTTGGGCGGATTTCGCGGCTGCGACGGGTGCGAATCCCAAAATTAAAGATGAGATCCCAGGATGGGTTGACATCTGTGTGGCCCACTTTGGATGGTGTGGCCCACTTTGGATGGTGCGCCCCCACTCGAGGCGGAGCACACGGAAGCATGACGTCCAGGACCACCGAAGTGGCGGGCAAGGTGGCGACTGCTGCGACGCGCAGAAAGCCTCTGCGTGTGTATGGTGTGGGGGTGGATGTAGCCCATGTGCCCCGCTTCGAGCGCAGTCTGGCGCGCTTCGGCGACCGCTTCCTGCGCCGCGCTTTCCACCCGCAGGAGATCCAGGAGCTGTACGCACGGCCAGAAGCCCAGCGACCTACCTACCTGGCTTCTCGTTGGGCCGTGAAGGAGGCCACCTTCAAAGCTTTTCGCCGCTATCGCGTACTCTTCCCGGAGATCCACGTGACTCGCCAAGGAGACGAGCAGGACGAGCTTGACGTCGTGGTACCTACAGCGCTGCCCGTGGCGGAGCACTCGCTCGCCCTTCATCTCCAGTTCTCCGGACAAACGGCGGCGCTGGCCGAGCGGCTTCGACTCTTGGTACGTGCTTGCGAATTAGCATCGATCGGGTGTGTGAAGGGCGTGGTTGCTAACGTGTTTGGCGCCGCTCGATGCAGGAGCCGCACGCATCCATCTCGCACGACGGCGACTACGCAGTGGCCTACGTGTTGCTGCAGCAAGAAGCGGACGCGCCTCAAGAGCAACGGCCGCAAGACGCAGACGTGGACGCAACCTCCAGCTCGTCCTAGCCAACGTGCGTTCCGTGCAATATTTATGCTGTCAACGCAATGCCAACGCTGTAGAGCTTCGCGTCTGCATCCGTGCTATGGAGTTGTTCTTTCAGTGCTATGATTCGTGCTATTCTCTTTCTTTGCTGCGAACTCTGTCTGGAACTGCTACTGGAACTGCTACTGCTACTGCTTCTCCAGCACCTCGACGTGGACAAATACACCCCCTTGCTGCCAGACTAGAAGGTTAGAAGCTCTCCTTCCTTCCGCCACGGTCGCCGTAGATCTCGCGGATGAGGCCAATGACGCGCTCCACGGCCGGTAGCGAGAAAGCTGAAGCCGCCCACTTGTCCCGACGTGACTCGAGCAGTAGCTGCTCCCATTTAGCAGCCGCCAGTCTCTCCGCCACAGCACGGAACTCCCGCTCGTGTTTGTCGCCGTCCTGATGCGGAATGCCACGCTGTGAAAGCCAGAAGAGGTAGGCATTGGGCACACGTTCGCTGGCATCGCGAGGATAGCGCGCCAGATCGTGGGCGATAGAACCTTCCCACTCCATGTACTCGCCAATGCGCGTGAGGAAGTCGAGTCGCTCGGGCGTCACCAGTTCCGCAGCCAGCGCCAGTGAGTCGATGAGTAAGAGCAGGGTGGCCTGCCAGCGTGTGGCCTGCACTGCCACATAGGCCAGGAAGCGCGTCTCCAGTGGCTGTTCTGAGGCCGCCTGGGTGGCCGCCGCTTCGTCGCCACTGTCGTCCGTGAGCGCATCCAGCTCGTAGCTGCGTACAATGTCGTTGAGGAGCGCCCACTGCTGCTGCGCCAACCGCGCACGCAGCAGTCGATGCGGCACGTCTTGCTCGATGTGGTAGTGCAGCACTTGCCAGAGAGCCAGGAAGAGCGGCAGGCCTGTGGCCAGCACCTCATCCGCAGGCTCCACGCCCTCCATGAGTAGGTCGTGCAGTCGCGTGGCGTCCAACTCGCGCATTTCGCCGTCAGGTCCCACAATACCGCGACTGTGGTCCAGTAGCTGGCGCAGGAAGGAGCGCACTTGACGCGGTCGCACCTCCATGAGGCGATAGGCAATGATGTTGATGAGGATGGAGAGCAGTTGTAGTTTGTTCTGCAGCGCCGTGTTGGCTCGGGAGAGTCTCAGACCGGGCGTCTCCTTCGAGTCCGAAATGACGATGGAACGCATGGACGCCAGGAAGAGGAACATCTTCTCCAGTTGACTGTAGCCTTTGTCGCCCAGTAGTTGGCGATGCAGCGTCGTAAGGGCCGGCTCTGCGCTTTTGCTTTTGCTCTTGCTCTGGTCACCTCCGTTCTTGTCGCTGGGTGCACGAATGGCAATGTACTGTGGACGCTTGCCGATGGCCTCAAAGGCGATGTTGAGGCTGATGGTGCCTTCCAAGTCGGGTGTCGGGATCTCCACGAAGAACATGGAAGGAAGTGCCACAGCCACGGAGGGGGAACTGGGTGGCGAGTTGCTCTGCAGCTCCGAGAAGACAGCGTGGGCGTGCAGATACTCCTTGGCCGCCTCCACGTTGATGGCTTGGCGTCGCAACATGTAACTGCACACCTCCGCCACAAGTTCGCTGGGGGCGCCAGCTGCCACGGCGATGTTGCGGGCATGCAGAGCCATGTGGCCCTTCTGGATGCCCGTCACAGCGATGGCACGCACAGCTGCAAAGTTCTGGGCTAAGCCGACGCTCACGAGGATTCCAGCCAACTCGCGGGCTGTGGGCTGTTGCAGAATGGCGTGGGTGGCTGTGTAGCCAGGGTGCGTGAGCAGTGCGCCGCCCTTGGAGCCCACAGCCATGGGAAGCTCCAGGCTGCCACGCAACACGCGCGTGCCAGAGCCGTCTCGAGCTTCACCCACCTCATAGTGCGACAGTGACGTGTACTGACCCGAGCGGCTGGCGTAACAGTGAGCCGCCGCCTCGATGGCGCGCCAGTCCTGCCCCGTGGCCACCGCTGCGGCGTCCACGCCGTTCATGATGCCCTTGTTGTTCGTCACAGCGCGGAAGGGGTCCACCGCTGCAAAGTCGTAGGCTTCCAGCACACGACGCGCCACAGCTTCTCCATCCACGCCCTTCCAGCCCAACTTAGCCAGTGGGATCTCGAACGTCGAGCGCGCGCGACGCTGCATGCAGAGGTTGGTGAGGATCCGCAATCCGGCGCGACTGTGGGTGAGACGCGCTACTTCGTCCGAGAGCCCCTCAGCCACCGTGTTGACGATGTTGGCGCCCATAGCTTCACACACATCCACATCAATGTGCACCACCAGGAAACGTGTCTGCGCCGTCGACGCCTGCACCTGCAACTCGTCCTCGCATGGCGAGTACCAGGCGTCCTGGCCGCCGCGAGCCGCGTGCGTTGTGGCCGCCGAACGCGCAGCTTGACTCACGATGCGGCAGTAAATGTCCACAGCTCCACCGCCGCGTTTCTTCATATTGGGGCAGAGCGTCGTGTTCGCCAGCGTCAGCAGCTGCTCGCGGTGCTGCGCAATGGCCGCCACGGCCGCGTCCACGTCCTCCGTATCCACGAGTTGGATTTGAGACGTCATGATGTTGCCCGACGTGGCCGTGTGGAAGCCGCTGCCAGCCGCAGCCACGAGTTTAGCGGCACTGGAAGCTGCTGCCACCACGGACGGCTCCTCCACCGCCATGGGCACCGACAGACTTTTGCCATCCACCACGAAGTTGAGTCCGAGACCCAGTGGGACACCCAGCACACCGATGCAGTTCTCGATCATGAGGTTAGCGGTGCGCAGAGGTAGTTCCCCCAGTCTGGCAGCTGGCTCCACCACAGGCGGCGGAGGTACGTCGCTGCTGGGCTCGGATGCGCTGGGCGGTTGGGGCTGCTTGAGGCGCTGCAGGCGCGGGTACATGAGTGCCAGCACGTCGAAGCGCTCACGCAGCGTCTTGTTGTAAAAGCCCGACCATACGGAGGGCTGTGCCGCCGCCGCTTTAGCGGCCGACGCGCCAGCACAAGTGGCGGTCGTCATAGCTGCATTGGAAGCCGTCGCGGTGGTCTCGCCGCTCCAGGACTCGCTGGCGTTGTGGCTGGGCTGCAGCGGCTCGAAGCGCTTGGCGCTGGGGACGTTGGTGACGCCGGGCAAAGCGCAGACACTACGCAGTTGCTCGGCCACGGCCGCCACCTCGGTTGCCTTGGCGTGCAGCTTCTTGTCATCGCGGCGCAGGTCGGCGGTGGCCACGTTGTGCGCCGTCTTGAGTGCGACTCGCAACGCATCCAGCGTGTTGTCCAGCGCCAGCGCCAGCTCCATGTAAGGGCCGGCGTTCTCACTCAGCGTGGCCTTGTGCGGCTGGATCAGTGCATCGCGGTCTGGGCTCTGGTTAGTCATGGGCAATGCCGCACAGCGGAGCGGCTCGCAGCCGTTCGGGGCGGAAGGGGGTCGAGTCGAAGGGGGTCGAGTCGAAGAGGGTCGCGCACGGGCCTGTCGGACATGCGGCGAATCGCAGAGTGGGGACGGCAGGCGGCGGCGGCGGACGCTCAAGGAGGGCCGCAGGTGGTCAGGCGAATGTGCAAGCGGATGCAAGCGCTCGGGGTGTGCTTGGCCTTCGGTTTCGCTTGATGGTCCGGCCCACCGCAAATGGGCAAAGACACGAGCGGCGGGCGACGGAAGTTGCTCTCATGCAACTTACTCCGTCAAGTTACCGGCCAAAGACCGGTATATCGGGTTCACGTCGGACTGCCCGTCGTGGTCAGCTAGCAGAAGTTGCTCCAAGTGGAAGAGCCTCGAGCGAGGCCCAGTATTCGCTGGGAGGCGGAGGGTGTCGTCGCCGTGCGGGAATCCGTTGCCATGCGCTGGTCGCAGCCTCGAGCGTCACGGAGCGCAACGCGGCTTCCTGGAGCTCGGCTGGATGGCGAGTGGGTTGCTCGCCGCGTAAGTTGCGGCAGTGGCTCTTCGGCAGGCGCGCCACCCACCCACCCATCAAGGAAGAGCAGCGTCAGACCTCTCACGTCCGCTCAGGGCCGCCAGACTAGTCTCCCATCATTGACTCTCCAGCATTCCAACGCTCGAAGCTCGACCCTCGAGTATCTACAGTCGGCCAAGTCGGCTCTCTATCCCAACCTTTCGAGCTTCTACCACTCAAAGGAAATGAGTGTAGGTTCGCCGAGTTCGACGCAAGCCGGCTTTGCAAATGCATCTGGGGGCATCCAAGGAGCTGGTTGTCTGACAGAGCGACTGATACGCAACCCGAGTGTTATGCTGGCCGCGCTGCAGGCCTTGGAGACGTGTGAAGATCCTCCACCCCCTCCAGTCCACGCGCTAGTTTTGTGATATTACCCGACTCGATGTCTACCTCCTCGTCCTGGCCTCCCCCAGATCGTTAGTGAAGGCTTCTCCACGGTGCTACGAGGGAGCTGCGTAGAACGCCCCCAGATCAATGAGCAGGATGCAAGGGAGGTCTCTTTTTAGCACGAAAGCAACTGCATGGCCTCTCATTGTGTGGCTGGATGCCCCAGATTCGCCCGTCACAATTCTTCCTCTTCTTCCCACTCGTAATCGTCGTAGGAGTCTTCGGGTCGTGGGCTGGTAGGTACCTCCGCAGCCTCTGCTGGATGTTCCGGGGTCTCAGGCGATGGCTGCGGGCTCGCAGCTTCAGGCAGGTCACCGCCGACACTTTGGCCCTCGTCTAGCTCTGGGAGCCCCAGCGAATCGTAGCTCTCTTCCTTTGGTTCCAAAAGTTCTTGTTCGGTCGAAATGTTCTCTGAGAGCCCGTTCACAACACCTGTAGTCGTCGTGGCGTCCAGACCGTATCCACTCGAGTACTCCACCGCGTCACGTATTTTCTTCTGCAACAAACGCCCCAGCTCGCCC
>JAADYK010000674.1:0-15657 GCA_023338225.1 Halophytophthora batemanensis
CGCTCCAGGCGGATCAAGGACAAGTGGTGGTGCCAGTGCGAAGAGTACTACACGACGAAGGCCTGCTCGTGCTGCGGGAGAACCAACCACAGTATCACCAGCGAGAAGGTTTTCTCGTGCTCGCACTACAGCCTGACGATTGACCGCGACGTGAACGCCGCGCGCAACATCTACCTCAAGAGCGAGCACCTGCTCACTTGGGCTCCTGGAGCCCGGGTGCCCGGAGACGCCTACTCCGCGGTGTCTGGTGTGCGTGAGCTTGCTCACACACATCGACCTGGAACAGCAAACGGTATGTCCACTAGGGCCAGGACGGTACTTGGGTATCACATGGTAGCTTAGGGATATATCGAGGCGCCCGTTTTGTTTTGACACGCGAAAGCCTACAATATAAATAGAGGTAGGAGAGCATTTCAGACCAATGGGAATCGACCAAATTTGGGTACTCCGTGTAAAGGCATTGGTAACACATATTTTGGGGGTAATGCTCAACTTACACAAATGTGCCTTTGGAGATAAGTATAGTGTCCGATTCCAAGCCTTTCATTCGGTAAAACTTGTCAGTGCACTTCCAATAACCGTCTTCGATTGATCTAGAAACGAAAAATACACTGATTTGTGGCCAAGCAAGCACAGTGCTCGGTAGTCAATGGAGGTAAAAACAGCGTTGATCAAAACTGCAGTCGCAAGCAACTAAAGCGCGTGCGGATGGCGGCGCTGTACGACGACGGCTGCTCCACGGAGAGCGAGTACTACCTGGAGGATGCAGAGCAAGAGGAGGCGCCGTCGCTTGATTCGGCACGTGTCCCAGAGGTGGAACAGGAGACGCTGGAGGTCGCCAAGCGGCTGCCCGAGTATGCTGACCAACCAACTGGAACTCAGCCCGTGTCAGGGGAATGTTGGCCGAGCTGGGAGCCATACAGCACTGCTGCAAACGATAAAGGCGTGGAGGAGACACTGAGGCCCCCAGCAGGTAGTGAGTGGAGTCACGGCGGGGTGAGCGACGTCTGCGTCGGCAGCACGAGCAGCACAGTGGGGAATGCCACGGCACTGGAAGCAGCTTTGCAGATGGCGGCGGAACTCGAGGCCGCGATGAATACGGGAAAGCAGTCAGCCCCAGTCCGTGAACTGGAGGAACACGAGAAATCTGGCGTCGATCCTGGTGCAGCTGATACGGACCATTGCGGAGTATCGTCGGTGGAGAGCACGGCTAAGGCTACAAGCGCGCCTCTGGCGGCTCCACGTTCTGAAAGCAAAGCGAAGCTGCATGATATTAAGAGTGCAGAAGGCAACAAGCGGATCAATTCCACTAAGTCTGGCGGCCGGATCGTTTCGCTCAAGTTCTCGTCCACGGGGATACGACGCATCAGCGGAAACCTACGCCAACCCTCACCCAGGACAATAGGAGCACCACGAGAGTTGTCCGAGGAATTGTCCGTCCCTCGTTATGGCCAGAAGAAGAAAAGTCGATCACCGACCCGTGAACGTGATGACAAGATCCCAAGTATACGGTCGAGCGAGCGGCATGGCTCGCGGAGCCGAAGCAGAAGCAGACCGCGGTCCAGTCGGCATCATTCTGATGAGCATTCAAGGAGACCAAGAACTCGATCTCGATCTCGGTCGCGATCAACAAGTCGCTCGACAGCATCGCGGCTGCGATCAGTATCAGATCGGTCTTATCGAACGGTGCGGCGTTCACGGAGCGCGTCACGGCATCGCGACCGCCACTCTAGCCTTTCTAGTCGACGTGATCGATCGCGAAGCCCCGTGCAATCCCGACACAGTACCAGCAGTCATGATCGGTATCACAAGCGTGACTCCTCTGGTTACAGTCGCGATCGGCATTCTGACAGCAGAGAAAGACACAGTGAGCAGAAAAATGAGGCGCAGCGTGATGACACAAGGGAAAGGAGAGCGAACGAGGTCGAGAAGAGTCGGTCACCGCTTCGAAGAAAGCAACGATCCCGAAGTTTGAGCAAGGAAAACACCGTCGACAAACACAGAGCTAGATCGGATACGCGCAATACTGACCATGGGGACGTCAAACCACCTCGGGGGAGGGAAAATGAACCAGCCAGTAGACAGGAAGGAGATCCTCGTCGCTCGAGTTCCAGAGCGTCATCAACAGCCAAAGTGGACTCTGACAGGAGTGCAGACCAGGTACGTCCTCATTTCCGACCTCGGATTGAAGCTAGTTCCAATCGTGGCGAGCAAGAGAGACGTGTGTCAAGCACAAGAGAGGATATCATGCCACCGCTCCAGGAGAACAACTCGAAGGCCAAGGTGACGACCCCGAGTGACAATTGCCCAGATGGTCAGATCCTGGACAAATTTTCGCGCAAGGTGCACAAATATTTGCTGCGCGAGGCGGATGTACGAGACCAGCTCGCATCGAAGTCACTCAGCAGCGTGGATCATCGACTCCTGAAAAGACGGCAAGAACGCCTTGTCGTGGATAGAGAGGGACTCGAGGCGCAGAATTTGGAGTTGTTCGCGAAGCTGCATGAAACGATGACGGTGACGCCGGCGGAGCTGAAGCAGTATCGAAAAGATCGCTCCTTTTCGTGGCGTGTGGTCTGCTACAAGCGTCAACAAATTGCTGTAGTGGAGAGGCGGCTCACTCCACTCTCTGTCCAAGAAAGGTCCGAGCTGGAGGAAGAGGAACGAAAGTTGGAAGTCGTGCGTGCGACCCTTATTCGCGAGAACTCGGGCTTGTTTCACACGGTGTTGAACCAAAATGTGAAGATGCCATCGGCAACATTTCAAGCAAAGCAACGCGCTGAAAAGTGTGAGATGTCGCGCAAGCGCCCGCGCGCTTTGGGTTCAAGTGAGAGGCGCCCCAAGGCACCAAACAAACGACAGGCTGTGGGCCCGCCAACATCCCCCCAGAAACAATCGCGACACGAAAACTCGCAGTCAAGCGGTAATGCCGTCGTCGTTGGCGCGGCGCTTCAGCTTCCTCCACGCACTTCAGCTTAGCCACGACGCTGGTGGGAGTTGTCCACTTCGTAACTCGTAGTGTACTTTTGCTAAGAAACTTTTGCACTGTTATCGCTGACGTTCTAGACTCCCTTAGCGATCCACATATGGTCAAGCTGTGTGTTCGTCATCCCGGAAATCGCTTGCTGAGCTGCTACGTGTCGAACGCCTGCTGCACGGAGAAGATCTGTGACTATTTGCCGTAGATTGCAGAGGAAGCCAGTACTGAAAGTCCAAGTGGGAGTGACATGTAACTACAGAGTGCAGATCGATTCGTTGCGAGCAGTATCACACTGATAGTCAAGCTTCAACGCAGAAACGGCCATGATCACTTCTTCCGCAGTCATCGCCAGGACAACCACATGGAGCTCGTGAAGCGCTTCCCGCCATTCGGATGAATCTCGCATGCCGCTGCATGTCGCCAGCAATGATCCACGCTCCACCATGCAACTCGCCCAATATCCGAGGGTGTCGACTTCAAGGTCCAGCTGAAATGCAGAATCCTGTCAAGTGGTGAGCGAACGGATGTACCAGCAGGATTTGGGAAGCTCGTTGCTGGTGCTGGTATGCTACTGCGTGTGCGAATGGTCACAGCGCAAGAGGGGCTAATGTCATGTGGCTGGACATCCTTGCAGCGCCATCTCGGCAGTGAGTCATGTGCAGCTTCCGTTGGAAGGGCTCCCTGGCTCACTACGAGCTGTCGTGTTATCAATGGTAAAGGTTTCGACCAAAGGAAAATGCTGCCTGCTATCGCCTTTGCAGTCGAGCATTGGTGGGGTTGGGCAAGGACCGAGTTCCAGTCTTAGTCCCAAGCAAGCACATGCGAGGAACGCGGCGCTCGCACTGGGGTGGTCAGCCTCAGGCTTGATCTCCGAACGTCTGCTCGCCGTCAGTGCTTGTCTCATCCAGCAAGCCTGGCAGCATGAGCACGCACGCACTGATGACTCCACCTGTCGGGGGTCCAAACGTCATGGTGACGTCCGGCGCGCTGGCAAGACAGCTCACGCAGCTCGAAGACAGCACTCGAGTAATCGTGCTGCCACCGAGCACCCATCAAGTGCATGGGCCGCGCTCCAGAAATGCGGGTCGCGCACACAAATGCATACAATGAGAACCATAGTTAGAAAATAAGACAACATACAAAAAGCAACAGAAAAAAGGATGCATGGAAGCCGCATACATGTTGGCCGTAGGAAGCGTCCTTGGATAGCAAGGCGCATGCATGAACAGGAACCCCACAACAGTCAGATCTCACTTCCTCCGCCCCGGTGTCTGCAATGTGGAGACGCGTGCCACTGTCTACCTTTTCACAGTCGCGAAAATCTGCTTCGATGACCTGATTGCCTTTAGGAAGCTCCTCCGTGCATCTCACACAAACCAATATCCCGGCGAAGCCTCACGTCAGGCAGCGATTGGGACCGCAGACTGCTACGTGAGCCACAAGATGAACTCTGAAGGTCTCGGGCGAGCCGTTCCGTTCGCACCGCTGAAGCTGTCGACAGCCGAGCAGCAGCAATGCCAGGAGCTCACGCTACAGCTGCTGGACAACACGTTGCGCAGCTACGATGAGCGCCGCACTAATCGCATGCAGTCGCCAAGACATCACGCGGACCTGGACAGCTCAAGATGGAAGCGACAGAAGACACGAGCAGACGTGTCCCTATACTCGGAGCGCGACCACGAAGCGCGTCTGGACCTGCATCTGCCCGGCGACAGCTGGGAGAAACCTTCGGTGCTGCTGGCTGCTGGTACCATGCGAGCCCAGCTAGACGACGTCATGCTCGGGTTGGCCACGCCGGACTTTGGCGCGATGAAACTCCGCGCCATCGCGACGGCCCGGCAGGACGTCAAGGGTGCCATGCTGGCGAAACTTTCCGGCCCAGTCGAGAGCGAACCCTTCCAGAACCTGAGCGTCATTTGGATGGTGGGCCAGCCAAACTGGCCGCTCAGTATGATGGTGCATCCTCGAGACTTCATCATGCTGGCGGCGACCGGAGTGATATTCCGTGCCGATGGCGAACGCATCGGCTACGACGTGGTGCAGCCGGCCCCGCTCGACCAACATTGCCCCGCGCTGGACAAGTCGGTCACACGCGGGAAGGTCATGTATGGAGCACTCTACAAAGAGAACTATGATGGCACGGTGGATGTCTACATCCAGTTGTATGTTGAGACGTACGGTCATGTCCTGGATGCGGTGGTGATGAACGCCACGTGGACTGCTGTGTTGGGCTTCTGGGAGGCGCCTCGTATTGCGGAACTCAAGAAACTTGAGTACTGCATTGCCAAAGCCAGGAAGGACGTCAGTGGCAAGTGGGAACGCATGGAGAACCGTGTCAAGGCTGGAGAATTGCGTTGCGATGGCTGTTGCGAGCAAGTCACGCGACGTGGGAGTCTCGACAAGAAGCAAGAGCCCCACTGCAGCAACATTTGTGTCCTTTGCGGTGCGATACAATGCCGAGCCTGCCGCATAAAGCGATCTCTCCACGTCCTGGTTGGGCGTGGGGAGAACACGCAGCTACGGAACAAACGCGTCATTCTGTGACACTCCTGCCTTGCGTTGGTACGGCAACAATGCAGCACTGACGTGTCTTGGCAGCAATACCAGCAGCGAGTTACGGAGAGCACGAGCAACAGCGGTGACACTGAACGACTAACGTGGGGGCTCCTGGAGGAAGCCGAGACACCTGTATGGTCACCGAGCAGGTCCCTTTCAGTGTCGGACGGCTCGGCATCCTTTAGTTGGAGGGACTACAGAGCTGACTCAATCTTAGGGGACTAGCTATCCAAGGAGAGATACGGTGAAATCGTCAGCATGAGAACATGAAGCCTCTGCTTGGAGATCCTACCACGCATAGCGTAAACCACAGCGAGCGCGTCGAATATAAATCTCTCCGTGTCTAGGCAACAGTCAAGCACGTTCAACCTTGTAACTTCACTTGGTCGCGATACTGAGGCTGTGCAAGAATGAAGACGAAAAGGGAAGTGATGGACTGCTACATATTAGAGTGCTTAACCCTGGCTCATGTCTGCGCAGTCCCGGCCGACGCTACTCTGTTGTCAAGAACAAGAAGCCTGCAGCATGTTGACAAACTACTGGCAGCTAAATGCTTTATCAAAGAGCTCTACACTGATGCAGAAGCTCAAACCTTGAATCAGAGCGCTACAGAGCGTTCTGTTGGTTGAGCTCCGCTGTAATTGAGCGCACAATGCTCTCCGCCGACATCTCTCGCGCGAAGCCCGGGGACTGGCCCGACCAGAGCGACGAGAACGCCGGATCAGCAACAGCCTCGGCGACCTTCTTGAGTGCGGCTAGTGGTGCTCCAGCACCGGGGAACTCAGGCGCTTCGGCACACATGGGTCCGAGATCCTGCATCACTCTTGTGACAAATCCGCGCGCTGGACGACCGGAGAAAACGTTGGTGATCGCGGTTTCCAAGCCCTCTTCAGGGTTGGCAGCGCGTTTCAGCATCTCGCGGTGCAACTTGGATGTCTTGGTCTCATCAGCGAGCAGGAACACAGTTCCCATTTGCACTGCAGCTGCACCCAGAGCATTCGCCGCGAGAACCCCACGGGCGTCTCCAATGCCGCCACTCGCGATCACTGGCAGCTTGATGGCATCCACAATCTGCGGAACTAGTGCCAAGGTGCTGACTTGCTCCGGGAAATCCATCGAGCTATTGCGATATCCGGCCCCGTTAGCTGTGGTCGCGCTAGACCCGACGTCTTCTCGTGGCAGGAAAACGGCTCGATGTCCGCCAGCTTCGGAGCCCTGGGCGATGACAGCGTCGCAACCGCGTTCCTCAAGCCAAAGCGCCTCCCGCACCGTGGTGGCCGACGATAGCACGAATGCTCCCGTTGCCTTAACATGTTCGAGCCATTCTCGTCGTGGCAACCCGAAGTGGAAACTCACGACTTCCGGCTTCAATTCACGAATCAACTCCAGACTCAACTCGTCGAAGGGCATTCGCTGTGCACCGCTGTCGCTCAAATGACGCGTATCAACGCCCAACTCGAGGTAGTACGGCTTCAGCATCTTCTGCCAGGCCGCATCGGCATCTGGATTGGCGCGCGGCAGCGTGTGGCAGAAGAAATTGAGGTTCAGCGGCGCCGACAAGTCTCGCGTGGCTTCGCGGAAGCGCCTGACATGCTGGCGGATGTCGTCGGGTGAAAGCAGCGCGCAGGGGATGGAGCCCAGCCCGCCGCCGCGTGCTACAGCGATGGCCAGCTCGCTGGCCTGTGCGCCCGCCATGGGCGCCTGGATCAGCGGCGTCGTGAGCGCCAGGCGCTGCAGTAAGCGACGGTCGCGCCACATCATCACGCTGCGAGGCGAGGGGAGCAGCTGAAAGTGCTGCCTTGAACTTGAGAAGTGAGTTGATCGTTCTTTGATTGGCCGAAAAGGAGCGAGACCGAGTTTAGACCAATCACACGGGTGCGTGCCATCCACCAACCAGACCCATCAATTCGACCAACAGAAGAAGTTCGAGAGTGCGCTCCAGTAGACACTCGGATATTGCCTCGCACGGCTCCCTCGCTGTTGCCACTGCCGATGGCGCCGTGGCCACAGGCTGCCGCTCCGGGTGCCAGCAGTTCAATCGGCACCCAAGGTCCCGCCACACGTCGCGGTGATTCTGTTGCCGTGCTGGGTTGGCGAGCGGCTTCAGGCCTGGAGGTGGCTGCGAATGGCCGACGGCCACAACTGACCGTCTCCGAAACGGAGGCAGTGAGGCCGATTCGACTGCAAGTAGTGCGCACTGCAACTTGTTGCCAAGTGTGCGTCACTTGCTTGGAGGCTGCAGCGAGGTCCGGTCGCTGGGAGCACCCAGCTCGATTGGAAGGCTTGAGTCGATGCGCAGGGGCCTGCGCGGCGTACTCCCAAGCCGCGAAGACAGTAAGCTGCAGCAAGCTCAACGCCGAGGCTGCGCGTCGCCATTTCGCTGCTGGCGCGCCCAGCACAAGCACGGATGTCGCCGAGGCTTCAGGCCAGCATTGAATGGGGAACATGAAGCTCTCCGCCAATGAAAAGCCTCGCTGGCGCCACTTGGGCGACGTGGACTCACTTGCGTCCAGATTTTGAAGGGCTGTCCCACTTTCCGTGGTGTGCCCTCGGGTGGAGAGCCGACGCTTTCGAAGCATGTCGCGTTGAACAGTGCTGGATGCCTCCGAGCTCAGAGGAAGCTCTTTTGGAGACGAAGCTGTGCTGGTCCGCCGGATATCGCATCTACCGTCATGGCTGGCTCATCGAAACTACCGTCCCCGCTGGTCAACTGTAGTTCAGGTGACACCCACTTCCGAAATTATCCGGTAAACCCTCGCGCCGTCCGAAGCGCTCCATGGCAACCCAGCCGCGTCTATTTCTTCTCTGCATTACAAGATTTACCCGGGAGCTGCATGCCGACGCCTCATGCGGCGTAAACCGTTGCCCTCCACTGCGCACTACGGCCCCATGGCGCCCAGCCACCGCGCCGTCGGCTCTGCCAGGCGCTGGCGACCGCTTCCGCTGCTACTGCTCGCCGCGTTCGCCTTCATGCTCCTCGAACTCTGCATCGTGCAGCTGCTACCGTCGTCTCCAGGCTTTGTCGTGACTCCCAGCGACAGCGACGCCTTGGCGCTCAGAGTGCCCGACTTACATTCGCGCATTGGCCAGAGCGCTGGGATCCCAGGCTGGCTGTTCACGGACGGAGACCAGGACGTCCCGCTGGAAGAGCGCGAGCACTTGAGCTGGCTGCACGCGGCCTGCGTGCTGCGCAAGCAGGGAATCCTGCCCTGGCAGCATGGCGCGCCACACCTGGACAAGCGTCACGAGGACGAGGCGCTCGTGCTTGAGCGAGGCGACCCGAGGGTTGTAGAGCAACTGCGGCACTGCGCTGATGTCGATATCTACTTGCCTGATAAGCTTCGCGACGTCGACAGCTACTGCGAAGACGCTGTCGCCTACATAAAGTGTACGGAGGAGTTGCATACCTTGCATTGCAGCCACGCATCTCTCTCTCTCTCTCTCTCTCTCTCTCTAAGCGATATACTAACTGTATGGTTGTGCACATTGCAACGTGCTCTTCTTCATGTGTGGCAGTCTTGCACGCACGAGCGCTACCTCCGTGGGTATTGGAAGAGCGGTTCTACGACCCGAGACTCAAGCAAGAACTGAGCTACCACGAGCTGTGCCCACTCACGCCAATGCTCTTTCTTGACCACCATTGGGACTCGCGAACGGACGAGGATTGGCCACGCGACAAGCCTGTGTACGTGATGCCAAACATCAGGACGGGAGAACTCACACCGCAGCAACTCTGGCGTGCCGACGTCGTGCTGTGCCGTACACTCGAGTGTGATCGCCGCGTGAAGCGCTGGTACGAGCAAGAAGGCAATCCTCGCGACGCCAAGGTGTTCTACACTAAGCACGCGTCTTCCGACGCCGCGAGCTACGCCCTAGAGATGCTGGGAGAGGAGAATGTCCGGCCCAAAGACTTTGCCAACGTGCGATTTACGCACACCGCCGGTTCCAGTGCGCTGAGAGGAACCCGGCAAGTTCTCGAATGCTGGCTGTCGCGTCCGGAGCTCCCGTCACTGGACTTGTACATGGATGGAGAGGTTTACGACCACCAACTACGCAAGGACTATCACAAACGAATCGCCGACCGAGCCAACATCAATTTAGTCCGTCGCTCGCTCACCACTGTTGCGTTTGGGAAGGTCATGGCCGAAACGGCTTTCTTCCTGTGTCCGAGCGCCGAGGACGATTACGGCCACTATCTGAACCAGGCTCGCGCTTCAGGAGGCGTTATCGTCACCACCGACGCGCATCCGTTGGACGAGCTGATCACGGCTACAAGTACCGGGGTGGTGATCACTACCGAGCGCAAAGTGCATCCGAATATGCTGCTTGGAGGCGGGTACAAGGGCGACCACGGATTGGAATCGGTTGATGGTCTCGTGTCCTCTTTGTCGTCGAAAGAACTCTGCCGCGCGGTTGATTCGGTTATCCAGGATACCAGCCCCGCAGAGCGGGCGGCTATGGCTGCAAACACACGGAAACAGTACCACCAAGACACCAAGTTCTTCGCGCAGCGTATGCTTCAGCTGCAGCACTTTGCACGAGAGACTCGCGAGGCGTGGGTACCAGAGGAAGGAGACGTTGCTGTGGGAGATCCGGAACGGCCAGTGCGATAACGGTGGTCTTCAGGTAGCTGCGTGTGAGCAAGTAGGTGGACCGCGAGTAAAGCACGACTACTCCGTCCTACAGCAAAGATCTTCAATGCTAACGCTGACTTCTTTCAAAGTCCTGTACCTTTTTGGAAGTGATCCACTGGAGGTGGATCGATCGCTCCTGGCCGATGGAATCAACACTCCCTACATGTATTACGTCCAAGTTGGCGGCGTCGGTGATCCGTCATCTCCAGCAAATCTATGTGCCGTAGGCTATCGATGCCTTCTGCACCGAGACTTACTCAAGGAACAGAAACAGGGATATCCTTGAACTTGCTTGAGTAGCTTTTGCTTTTCGTAGAGAAGGGGCCGAGTGCGACTCCCCTAACGAAGAAGAAGCGCTGAATTCAGAAGGAGCAGTGCGCTCTTGACCGAGCACTAGTTCCCTCGCCTAGTGAGCGGTAGGAGATCGAACTGGTGGATCGAATCAACTCGCCCCCAAGGACATCAGGTCTATCGTGTGCTCATGCGTTGGTAACATGCAAAGTAGGATTGCGTCGCTGCTACAACCTCACGCTTTCGTCGAGGCAAATATACCGAGGCGTCTGGAACAGATGGTAGCTTTTCAGGTCGTACACTTCCTGTCCCACTTCAGGTAGAGGTCTGTCCACGGAATGGCGCGGATTTCGTTGGTGAAGGTCTGAGCTTCACGAGTGGCCGTACCGCTGGCAGTGTGCCAGGAGCGAAGGAGCAAAGCGTGCCTGTCCAACTGAAAGTGCCGTCAGATAAACACCGCGGGTTGCCTACATTGGCACCCGCGCCAACTCGCTGCATGCACGGCACCCTTCTTTGCAATATCCTTCAGTTCGAAACCCCTTGCTGCAAAATGAAGCAAAAGTGCTTCGGTGGGGAACGCTCGGCGGGTGGACGCAGCAGACCGGGCGAAAGTCGAGCGCTTGCAATATGCAATCAGCTTACGCGAACAGTGGTACGCCTGTGCGTCAATTGCTCACAAGTAAGATCACCGGGAACCAGCTGCAGAGGAAGAAGCCCGTGCAGCACAGACAGATCGCCAGGGCCGTTGGCGTTGGTTTCCGAGCCCGCGAGGTCTGCTCACAACGCAACTTTCCTTGTGAACAGCAGAGCCAGCCGACTGCGATTCTCTCCACGGTGACCATGAGCTTCGAAGATGTCCAGAGGCGAGTTCCCTTTGCACCGCTCGAGTTGTCGACCTCCGAGCAGCAACACTGCCACGACCTGACGTTGCAGTTACTGGAACGCGCACTCCAGGATTATGACGAGCGTCGCGCCACGCTTCCTTGGGACCACTCCAAGATGGAGAGCTCGCGCTGGAAGCGACTGAAGACCCAGCCCAACGCGTCCCTCTACTCCTCGCGCGGTGTAAACCGACTCACGGGTCTCCCAGAGGACAGCTTGGAGAACCCGAGTATGCTGCTGGCTGTCGGCACGATCCGCGCCGACCTCGACGACGTCATGTTTGGGATTGCGACGCCGGACTTTGCCGCACTGAAGCTTCGTGCAGCAACGATTGGCCGTCAAGAAATCGATGGTGCCATGCTGGCTAAGCTATCGGGCCCAACCAAGTGCGACCCATTCCAGAACTTGAGCATCATGTGGATGGTGGGCGAGCAGAATTGGCCGCTCAACATGCTCGTGCGTCCTCGGGACTTCATCATGCTGTCGGCTACTGGGGTCATCACCCGCCCCAACGGTGAGCGCATTGGTTATGACGTCGTCCAGCCAGCGCCTCTCGCCGAACAGTGTCCTGAGCTACCGAAGCCGATGACCCGAGGTAAGATCATGTACAGCACGCTGTATCACGAGAACGAGGACGGCACGATCGATGTGTTCACTCAAGTGTTTGTGGAGACGCGTGGGAACGTCATGGACACACTAGTGGTGAACGCCATGTGGACTTCCATGCTGGGGTTCTGGGATGCACCACACTACGCACAGTCGAAGAAGCTAGAGTGGTGCATCGCGTCGCGCAAGGGTGATCAAAGCAGTATTGCCGGGAGGAGTTGCGGTGTGACAGCTGCTGTCTGCAGCTACGGGGCATCCTGTGGGATTTGTCTGGGCAAGCTGGGACGTCGTGGACGGGGATGGAAGGTTCTTCCCGACAGCAACAACACCTGCGCACTCTGCAGCATCGCGCTATGCCACAACTGCCGTCTGAAGCGCTCGTTCAAGGTTCTAAACAACTGGAAGGAAGGCTTTCCAACGCGAGACGTCCACGTCGTCGTGTGTCGGCCGTGTGCCGTGTTCGTTCAGTTGCAACCCGCCGCCGAGATCGCGTGGCAGCAGCACACCCAGCGCGTGAGCGAGGGGCTGGGAGAAAGACCCACCAGTCGGCGACCGACGTGGGGTATCATCGCCGATGCCTCCGCGCCCGCGTGGTGCCCAGGTCGGTACTTGACAAGCTCAGAGTGTTCCGGTGCTCTGACAGAGATCTCCGACGAGCAGTCTGAGCAAGGCGTGCGGAGTCGAGATGCCTCCAAGTCATGCTACGTGCTTTACGGAAAGTAGAGAGTTGACCATCGTCAGCAGGGTAGCGTATCAGAGTCGAGAATCTATCGTAGATCAGCTCGTTATGTTTCATTTGAGTTGCACCTTCACGGAGAATAGTAGTTTTGTCACCGTTGCGTGAGCCCAGGCCGGCATTTGTTCGGTGGTCTATTCAGTTGAGACTACGCGGTCCTCTCCATGTTCATTCCATGTAGTGGAATTGCTGGTCTCGTGTGTGAACAACGGTAGTAATTGCCGTGTGCCATCGTGAGGAATGCAGTTTCCTTGCAGGTCCGTAACCAGTGCGGATGGCGCGTCGAGGTATCTGTCAGACGGTGGTGTCGCTTCATTGACTCCAAGCAGTACCTCCGAACAACTTCGGACCAAGGTGGTTCCAAAGTGCTCGCTCGATTGCTGATCCTCCGGCCGTTGTCCAGGAACGCATTGCATCTAGTGGGATCGGCTTCTAGAGCCATTCGTGGAGCAGCGCATGGTACTGCAGAAAGATCTTCGGGAGCTGCACGGTCTCGTGTCTCTGCGGGGTTCTTCATAGAGTTTATTGGTGTGGGCCAGTGGGCAACACACCCAGCGCAATCGGAATGCGTTAGAGGTCGAGGAGCTCCAGTAAGCGCTAGGCATGCTGCGACGGGTCGGTGGCAGTTTGGCGTCTCGCGCCACACCGCTTTCTCAAACACGTCTCCCATTCTACAAGCTGAAGTTGTGGAGATCCTCCCGCCACTCGTGAAAGAGTTTGGATGGTTAACTTCCAGTGGATCATGTCGAAATGCGTGAGGTCTCGAGGCTTGTGCGCACTTTCAGGTTTACATGCGCCTCTCCATCCGAGCCCGTATCAGTTGAAGCGCTGGGTTATACCTCCCGGATCGATGGTCGCTGCAATTACCCGACATTTTCGGTGGCACTTCTCGCGCGGCTGAGGTCCCACCCTTGCGACAAAAAATTGCTGATCCTTTCCCTGCCAGTGCGTGGTCTGCTCTACCCGGCAGCCAGCCACGGCACCCGAGCTCGCCACCATTTTGCTTCTTGCCGAGACTCTCAAGGACAAACTGACCCCCGCTGCATCCACACGAGCATGAACGCTGAAACGTACCGCAAGCGACTACCGTTCCCGCCGCTCGAGCTCTCCTTCGACGAGCAGCAGCACCTCCACGACTTGAGCAACCGCCTGCTGAGCGATACGCTGAGCGGCTACGACGAACTCCGAGAGGCCAAGAACGACCCGTCGCCCTACCACGCGGACCTAGAGAGCACGCGGTGGAAACGCCAGAAGACCCAAGCCAACGCGTCCCTCTACTCGGAGCGTGTTTCAGGCTTGAAGGGCGACATTCGCCTACCAGAGAGTTGGGAGAACCCGGCGGTGCTGCTTATCGTCGGCAACATCCAAGGCAGCCTCGACGATGTCATGTTCGGGCTCGTGACGCCGGGCTTCGGAGATATGAAGATTCGCTCGGCGACGCTGGGCACGACGGACGTGGATGGCGCCATGCTCGGGAAGCTCTCCAGCCCCACCGAAAACGACCCGTTCCGGAACCTGAACATCATGTGGCTGGTGGGTGAGCAAGGCTGGCCGCTCAGTATGGTGGTGCGTCCGCGCGACTTTGTCTTGCTGTCGTCCTCGGGTGTCATGACTCGCGAGAGCGGAGAGCGCATCGGGTATGATGTGGTGCAATCCTTGGAGCTCCCACAGTGTCCGCCTCTCTCCAAACCCATGGTGCGCGGCAGACTCATGCAAGGCGCCATCTATCGGGAGAAGCAAGATGGCACCGTGGACGTCTACATTCACGAGTATGTGGAGACCCATGGCCGGCTCCTCGACACGGTGATCATGAACGTCATGTGGTCATCTGTGTTGGCCTTCTGGGACGCTCCGCGCTTTTCCGAAAGCAAGAAGCTCGCGTGGTGCATTGCCGTGGGGAAGAGCCACGGCGCTCCAAAGCAAAGTTGCACGCAGACTGGTCACTGGAGCGGTTCACCTAGTTGCGGCATATGCTTAAAGAAGCTGAGCCAGAAGAAGGACGCACTGCCGAACCCGAGCAACACCTGCGCACTGTGCTTCTCGCTGCTGTGCCTCAAATGCCGCGTGAGCCGCTCATTTCGGGTCCTGAGCACGCGAAGCAAAGGCCCTTCCACGCGTGTCATGCGCGTTGTGGTATGCCCTCGGTGCCAGGAGTTCGTGCGGCACCAATCCGCTGCTGATGTCGCGTGGCAGCAGCAGCAGCAGCGAATGGCAAGCGACGGCTACGACAGTAGCAGCTGCAACTGGGAGCCTTACCGGTTCAGTGACACGATGGGGTCAATGTGGTCAGTGGCGCGAAGCTCGTCGATCCCTACACCGGCGTATGAGTCCCGCGCAGGCGGGAGTGAAAGACGTAGCAGACGCGCACGAAGCGGAAACTGTAGATTCCACAACTAGCACGGCGCTACCTCCAGACGCAGCAGCTGTTTGACAATTACATACAGCCACTTATCTTGACATGTACCTACCGCGCTCCATCTGCGTGTGATGCGAATCGAAGTAGCACGGAGAAACTTGGCCTTGTTGGGAGCTGTCATTGGTGCCGATCCTGCTTGCAGGAGGTATGGCACGAAATCAAGTGCCTGGAAGGACTTCGTCTGGCTCGGCTGTCGTCCATAATCTCGGTGGATGCGCTGGGATGGTTAATCTCGCACGTCTGGCCTCGGCTCCAGGTCATTGTTATGCATGCAATGCTCCCGCGGGGTTTGCCGGCCACGTATGCGCCAATGCCAGCCAGGTTTGCCATGCACTGCTGGCAGCCGGGAAGAGCGCGTGCGTGCGCGGGGAATAGAGGTGTGTCGGCAAGCGTACGGCACTGCTTCAAGCTTTGATCGCGTCAGCACACGATCATTCCAAGCCCATGACCAATACAGGTGCTGGGGATGGCAAGGCACGCGCTTCCATCCTATCAGTGAGGGAGAGGCTTACGCCACGGAGCCGGATTGGATCAGGGGCACACTGCATGGACGCCA
>JAADYK010000675.1:0-15652 GCA_023338225.1 Halophytophthora batemanensis
GTGTGAGATCTGGCTGGACGACACGCTGGTGCTGACCGACGACAACTGCGAGTACGCCTACGGTGACGGCACGCAGGAGACGACGACCATCTTCACGCCTATGGACTATTCGTCGTGCTCGGAGGACGGCTGCATGCTGTATTTCTACTGGCTGGCCTTCCAGGGCGTGGACGGTGAGTACGTGTGGCAGGTGTACAAGGACTGCGTGCCGCTCACGGGTCCTACTGGCAGTAGCACGAGCACAACGACAACGACCTCGTCCGACGACACCACCACGTCCACGGCGGATGAGGCCACGACGACGACATCTGCCACCACCGACTCGACGGACTACACTACCTCGTCGGCCACAACTGAGGACACCACCTCCACCACGTCGGCTACGACTGACTCGACCGACTACACGGCTTCGTCTGCTACGACTGACTCGACCGACTACACGGCTTCGTCGGCTACGACTGACTCAACTGACTACACCACCAGTTCAGCCACCACCGAATCGACTGACTTCACTGCTTCGTCGGGCATGACGGGAGGCTCCGGCATGAGCGAGGGAACTGGCATGACAGAGTCGTCCAGCATGGGCGAGACGGCGGATGCTCAGAGCTCGACCATGGGCGGTGGCGACCAGGGCGGCGACCAGGGTGGCAACCAGGGTGGCTGGAGTGGCGGCTTCGGTGGCATGCGCACTCGCAAGCTGCGCCAGTAAATGCCGGAACTGTGCACCGCTTACTGCAGGGCGTGCGGACAAGTCAACAGCCCAACTGCACCTTCACCAGTGGGGTTTCTTTAGTGTGAGTAGGCAAAGACAGTCGTCCGAGCTGATCAGCGCCTCTATATCGTGCCGTGATCTGCCGCATTGAGTAGCCAACCCGTCCTCCCATTGGGATAGAAATCGAGTTTGCCTCTGTCAGTTCCAGTACTGTTATTGTTGGTCGTCTTCTTCAATCGTTCAAGGCGTATGCTCATATTGCTGAACAGTTTACGCCATGCTCGGATGTCCTACAAGCCAAGTCAAGTAAGACGGTGACAGATTCCGTGGCCCTTTCATTCGGACCCGAGTTTATAAATGCAGTCATAGTCATCACCTGCAACTTAGTCTCAAAACACCTTGGCCGGATCCACCTCGCCGTCAAAGACTCGCACGGCCTCGGACGCGTGCTCCTGCAGCCTTCGCAGTAGACTGGCTCTGGTAGTCTGCAACTCGGCGTTGTGCTCGTACACGAGCATGGACGTCATGAGTTTCTCTTGCGTCACGTGGTGTCTCTCCATCCAGACCAGCTGCAGTTCGCGCATGCGCTCGTCGTATCTATCTCGACGGGTGGCAACAAGCAGCAACCAGAGCAGGTCAGTAAGAGAGTGGAAGGATTCTTCCACAGCAGTTCACCAACAAGTCGAACCTTCTCGCGAGGAACTCTTCAGGCTCGGGCGGGCGTTCTTGTTGGGCTTCCCGACAAACATCGTCGATGGACTCACACAGCCCGTCTGTGAAATCTACCAGCATCGCCAAATACTTCGTACCCAACACACAACAGTGTGAGAATCCGCGACGGAAGCAAATACCAGGGTTTGCAGAACTACACGACCAGCCGCACAACATTGTGTACCTGCTGCAGTCCCAGCGCCGATTCGACATCCCCGTCGCTAATGCTCGTGGTGCTCCCGATACTGGACACCAGAGACCTCCCGCCACTGGACTCATACATGGCCCTCGCTTCCGTTGGCATCACCTGGCTCAGCACCATACTTTGTGTCTCACTGGCGACGCTAATGCTGGTGCTCGTGCTGCTCATAGTCATACTGCTGCTTGCCTGACTCGGCGTGGTGCTGGTGCTGCTCACTGCCACATTGGCCGAGGGCAAGAACGGTGAGATACCCTCATTGAACTCGCGGTCCGAGAACTCCTTGAGTTTCTCGAGTACAGCGGGCATCATGAGTCGGTCCGACGGCTCGAAGGCGCACATTTGCTGGATGAGCTCCCACTGCTCATCGCTCAAGCACTCGGGCTGCGGCGGGAGCACGCGCATCTTGACCACGTGGTAGCGCACAGCCCCGTCCGGGAGCTCATTGCCCCACGGCAGTTCATGCGTTGCCGCCTCGATAATACTCATGCCGAAGGAGTAGATATCAGCCGCGAAGGACGGGCCGCTGGTGCCTTGCAGGACCTCCGGCGCTTTCCACCGCTGTGCACCCACGATCTCAAGCGGCTCCGGCTCAGCAGAGCTCGTGAGCACGAAGCTGAGGCCAAAGTCCGTGAGTTTGGCCTTGCCATCGGCACCCACAAGGATATTGTTACTCTTGAGGTCGCCGTGCGTGACATTACGTTCGTGGAGGTAGTGCAGACCCAAGCCCACCTCATAGACCTTCTGCCAGAGCATGTGACGACCCGCGTTCTCCTCCTGCAGCAGGAAATCTGTGAGGATGCCGTGTGATGCAAACTCGCACACGAAAAAAGGCTTGCCCACGTGACATGCGCCGTGCAGCTTGACCACGTGCGGATGACTAAGCTCGAACCAAATGTTGCTCTCCTTCATGAACGCCACGCGCGTCTGCTCGTCGTCGATTGGCGCCAGTAAGAGCTTCACCACCACACGGGCATCCAACCACGTGCCATGGTGCACCGACCCAAAGGCGCCCTTACTAAATGGCATCTCGTTGAACTCCACCTCGTGCGGCGGGACGAACCAACGCGGCACATGCGGCACCTCGGCGCGCGACAGACTGGCGGCGTAGCCGAACACAACGTTGAGCAGCTGTAGCTCCTCAGGCGAGTATTTGGCCCAGTACGTCTCCTTCTCGCACTTGAGGAGCACCATGGCCTCGATCTGCGACGCCGTGTCCAGCAACTCCATCGCCAGTCGACTGCCGTCCTGGTGCAGCGCCTCCCAGCCTTCGCGCAGCACACGGCGGTCCTCCCGCCACTGCGGCATCCAGTCCTCGCGCAGATCGGCTGCACACACGTCCCGCAGGCCGACTGCCACAGCGTCTAGCTCGCGCTGCACGCTGCTAGTTTTCTCCACGATCTTTCGACCGCACACGAGACGCGTGATGAGCTTCTTATCGGCGTACCTGGTCAGGAAGTCGTGGAAGCGGAAGACCTGCCACGCAAACTTGCTCAACGTGCTGCTGCTGGCAGTGGTGGTGCTCGTGGTGTCCGCCGTGAGCAGCGCCATGTAGATGCGGCTAAAGCGCGTCACGACGTGCGAGCACATACGCTCGGCCTCTCCCATGCGCTCGGCCAGACGCGGCAGCTCGTCCACGGCCTCACCCAGCGGCATCTGCAGACGCGACACCTGCACGACGGCGAGCGAGGACGCGTCTGACGTCTCGTGGGGCGCGCGGGCGGCGCGGGGGCTGATCCTGTTGGCTTGAACGCGCTCCATATGGTCCTCGCTTCTTTGTCTTTCACTCTTTGTCTTCCGCTCTGCTGGAAGAAGACGAAGTGAAGTGTAGCCAATAAAAAGGGTACCGACCTTCGTTTGCTATAGGGACTTCTGGCTATACAGGACACATACTCACCTTATATTGGCCAGAATCAGCGGTATCCAGTTCCATTGTATAAGGGTTTCAGATTATAGAGGACAGTCAAAAAGCGGAGCGCGCTTCGCTCGAGGTGGTAAGGCGGAGAACACGGCCCAGGCGGCGCATGGAAGTACATTACCACAGCCACACTATCGGGATGCGAAACAGAGGTGGAACAGTTTGCTCTGTGGCCAGCTGCTGCTTCCTTTTCTCGGCCAGCTTCTCAACCCACTTTCCTCTAACCGATGCCGCATTCGTTCGAAGATTGTTCCAATGCACCGGTGAAGCGAACGCGTTGGCAGCTCTCAGGCCTGCACCTTGTAGCGCACTCTTTTGCGCGGTATGCCTGGTCCGTTCTTAAATGTTGCTGGTAAGGATGGTATCGGTGCAGGTCGTTGGTGCAACGACACGGGAGCGCGGTGAATTGGTGAGGTATAATACTTTTCGGCCGAGTAGGACGAAATCAGCAGCAAGGATATCTGCCTCCATGATCGCATCGTTGGGCCCTAACGGCGTGCATGGATGGCAACTCACTGTCATCCCCCGACTAGTACAAGATCACGAAATTATGGAAACTCTGCGACAGCAGCGGTGCATAGGGCCAAGGAGGGATGCATGGTCCCGGTAGTGCGTCAAGAGCGTGGTGTTCAAGACTACCACACAAGATCTGAAGGATTCGCGATAAAATGGCGTGTTCGAGTGCGAGTATAATCCCAACCCAGAGAGAGAGAGAGAGAGAGAGAGAGCTGGGAGGTAAGAGTCGAGTGAAACGCTCGGAGAGCACGACCCAAAATGCAACCATAGCGAAACCTAGATGGTAACTACAAACGTACCGGATGTGTGCGCCGCCTCGAGCTTGAAAAGAGCCGTTCCCGCAAAAATGGAGCAGTCGTGGAGGAAAAATGCGTGTATCGTCGCGAGGATGCAGGAGAGGAAATCTTGCTGTGTGGTGGCTCACAGACGGAGAGAGGGAGGGAGGAAAACCTGCTACGTCCACGCACTCACCCGTTAGTCTATTCCATCACCTTGATATACTCTCGCGCTCTCGTGCAGCCTAGGAGTTCGGATACTCTTCTTAAGACTTGGCCACAGACTAAGGGATATGATTCATTGGCACCTACTCGGGGATGTCAGACTCCGGTCACCCCAGTGCACAAGCCGCACAAGACCACCACGCAGTTAAGGGACTGACGAACGTGCTGGTCTCCAATTACCTGTTAGTCTTCGAGGTACACACGCGACCGGAAATGACTCACTACCAGGTAGGGGACAACGCACTGATCTTCTCGGCACGTATTCAATTGGTCACGGTACCCCATACCACACTTGACCTGAAAAATGGCGGTCTCACTTCGAGGACACAGGAGACGACGCAACAAGTGCACGGGAAGCCCCAGAGAGGTTCAAAATCAATACCAGCACCAACAACTCCTGCATCTCGGAAATTCTTCGACTGGCATGACAATCAACGGATTCCAGGAGACTATGGTACTTCATCTCCGTGGTTACGATCGGATACGACCATGTTGTCTAGAGGATTTACAGCTTCGATGGCGAAACGCGACAGAGTACACGATCGAGATTCTCAGCATATTTCCACGAGAAGGAGATCATGTGGACAGAAAGATCTATCGATGGGCTCTGTGCTTGGTTATGGCAACACCAGTAAAAGCCAGCCTTTTCGACGGCTTCCCAGAGGATCTCTACCGACTCCAAATGCGGTACCCTCTAAAACCGAGTCAGGCCTACCACTTGGAGGCAACAATGGTGGTCCGGCCAGAGGCCACCCAGACCCACCAACGGCAACAAGTAGCGTCACTCAGCTGCACCAGACGGATCGAAGACTCACCTGGACAGTCGACGAAGAGACAGGAAAATACCCAACAGGACCGGCTCACGCTACAGCAGCACGTTCTCGAAGCGAGGATAGCGTTCTAACCAGCGCCAGCAATCCACCGTGTGCAGTGGTCCCAACGGAAGTTCAGGAATTCCTCAAAGTCATAGCACGACGAGTCACTGCCAAAGTGCCAGAGGCTGAGATTCGCCTCCATCAAGTAACAGGGAGCCTCCTCCAAGACACCACCACAGTCGGGGCTGGCATCGCAACGGATTCAAGCTCCCATAGGGCAGTGACTCAAAGCACGCTATGCTTTTGTCGGCACCAACATCAAACAGCTTGCTGAACTCACTGCCTTTGAACTCGTTTGGAGTATCATCGTCAGTGTCCGCGTACTTGCACGAAATTCGTGCGGCTTTCCCACTTGCAGCGCGCGGAGGTGCAGACATAACCCTGCTGGACCTTACACTTGAGCCCGTTCAGCACGCGGTCTCAACCCACAAGCGCACACTCCCGTTTCTCAGCGTGGCGTCCTCAACATTGACCTCGGTGCGAGGGTGTTGTACCGTCTGGAAACGTGCAGGGGGGATGGCTGCGTTTGTCGTTGTGGTACCATTCAGGCTGACGATGGCCCGGCGTCTTCATGAGCGCCCTGAAGGGATTGGACTGGCGTAGGTGTTGCTTGGTGTCCTCCGGACGATGATGCCTGACTGGCTTCTCGCGGTGAGAGCAGAGCGACCAGACACGCTACTGAGGGCCCACCTCGTCGGCGAGCCAGTACCATACTGTGGCCTGGGGGATGACCACAGGGAGGAAGGACGCCAGTCTTGGGGGAGAGTTGGGCAAGGCCTCCCGCTCTGCGATGCAGATCTTCTCCAAATCTTTCCAGTTCTGCTGGGCCACATCGACGCGGAGCTGAAGCGCTTGGATCAGGTACTCGCCCATGGCGGCGAAGGAGAGCTTCCCATCCGCTTCGATGAGCGTGATGCCGTCGGCCTTCGTTTCAGCAGTCTTATAGACCAAAACCCCACAGGAAAGCCACGCATTCGAGGACTGTAAAGGACGTAAAGCGGCAGCAATACAATAACCTCACCTGTCAAGCTGAGCCACGAATTGGCCCTTCTCGGGATGAAAGAAGGAACACCAGTACCGGTGGTGGCATCCTTGGAGCTCAAACGCAAGCTTGAGAGGCTTGCCATCGAGACCCTTGGCAATCCCGAGTGTGTCCAGCTCGAGATCAGTCCTCAGGACGCATCGAGACGAGAGGAGCCACAAATTGAAATCGACAAGAAGCAAGAAGCCCATTACAGCCCCTCCTACAAGCACACAGGCAGACACATTAAACGAGCACACACGGAGCACAGAGCACAGATAGACGCATACCGTTTGAGCTGTTGGGGCGGGAGACTACACAGATGCTGCTGTCCGTAGCCACAGCGACAATTGGTCGCTTGAAGCCGTGTCCGAGAAAGCGCTTGAGAAGTTTGTCGGAAATTTTTGTCCAGGAACTGCAACACCGGGTGCGCCGTGCGGGAGGCTGCCAGTAGTGGCGTCAGTAGTCCTCAGCTCTTTCTTCTCCGTGGCGAGCGAGGGCAGAGCGAAAGCGCGAGAGGAGAAGTGAACGAGCGGTCGGGCGGGAGGAGGGGCTTCGTCGTAGAGCGGGGAGAAGATCGCTTGAAGTCCGTGAACATGACCCACTCACATCACTGCTCATCGACATCGCTTCCAGATCCACAGTTTGGCCGTTTGCCCTTGATGCGTCAGATGTAGCGGTTGAAGTGAAGATACGGTTTTGTGTCGGGTAAGACACGCAGAGAATAAGGGCCTTTCCGACCTGAGTCTGGCTGGCACGATTTCTGGCGCCTCCTGCGAGTGATCCCCGCGTACTTGTCTCCATTGATCCTCGTACTGATCGCAAACCACCGCGACACTCGCGCTGAAACCGCCCAGGGTCCTACGGCAGTGTCATGCCGAGTTGTCCTAGCCCCCACGGAGGAGCAAAGGCGCGAAACAGCGACCGAGTGGACACCCGGGTGAAACAGGGCATGACGGCAACATGCCGTCGTTGTGCGGAATGTTCTCGTCGACGCCGTGGATGTTTCCACTGTCGAAATTTCAGCGTGGTAGATGGGGGCGTTTGAGGTCGGCCATGATAGCCCTGGCTCCAACAGCAGTGCCCGCGTCGGTACTGGGTGTGATTTCTGGATGATATTTCCCCTCGGCACCCCTAAGGCTTCACGTGCATAGTAGCTGCGAGAGGACAGGCGGTGCTCGATCCAGCGATCCATCTTCGATGGGTCTTAAGAGCGCGCACATCGGAAGGAAATTTGAGGCGTGGGTCGGACACATCGCTGACTCGTCTCATCGTGATTGCAGCACTCTGTTGTCGTGTTGCTCGTGATCGGATCGCGAGCTGATGGCTTCTGGAGCGTTTACTCTCACGTTCATGCCCGAATCGCCACGCGAACACGTTGTACCGCTGAGTCGGTCCTCTGTGATGGCTGTCCGGACCGTTCCGACGCTGAAGTCCATCGACCACCGAGCGCTAGCCGGTGTCACAGCTCAGACGCCGCCACAGCTCGCGGTGACTAGCGAAACACCAGTCGCATGCGAAAGAAAATGGGCTCTGCGCAGAGGACTCTGCTCGGTAAGCAATTGCTGCCGCAAAGTCGTCCACGTCTTGATCGGACCGCCGGATTCGCGGCGATTCCGAGCACTGTAGCGAGTCGCATTAGTTTTCCAGGCAGTCAATCCCACGGAGACCAGAAGTCCGTGTCCGCGGCAAACCCCAGCGTCCAGCAGCTCCAGTGGTACCGGAGTCCAAGGCAGACAGCACGTCAACAGAGATCCGAGCAAGGGAATGTGTCAAGCGTCGGGCTGGCGTCTCCAGCCGCAGTCTGCAGCTCGGCTTTCGCAAGCAACTCAGGTAGTCCCACTTGTGCACCTCGCTGCGAAGCCGATGCGCTCCAACGACACCGAAGATAACGGCGCTAAACGCTTCCAGGCGCAGGCGCAAACACGCGGTAAAAAGGAAGTCCATGGCTCCCGCGAAGACTCGAGATGGGGTCGCCCGACCGGAGAGAAACGCGGGAAGCGGACCCAGAAGATCGCTTCGAGCGGGAAGGCGGCGCCGGTAGTGGTCCATTCGGCGTCGTATACCGTGACGGAGAGCCTCTTGTGCGTCCATTAGTGTAATCAGCACGCTGCGCTCTGTTGTTACGCGCCGGCTTGCAGTCCACCAGCGGCGCGGCTGCGGGGAGAGTTCGATTGCAACACGGCCGACCGGCTCACGTTGGTGACTCCCACCGCAAGTGACGAGAAGCGCCGCCGTCGAGAGCAACCGGAGGGTCAATTCACGGCCCTGCAAGCGAGCGACACGAGCTTTCTCCATACGCAGACGCGGGTGCGCTTTGCGTGCTGTTCCTCCCGCCGGTACCGGGTTCACGGGGCGCTTCATGCCGGCGATAGGTTGGCGTACGAGACGCGTCCAGAAGCCGGCGGAGAGAACCGCTTGCTGGCCACCTGCCTGGCGGCGCTGGCTTCGGCGGGACCGCGAGAATCGAGTGTGCGGCCTGAGAACGATCGAGTCAGCTTTTTGGGTTTCTCGGTCAAGTTGAGTTTCTTCTGGGAGTGAGTCAAAGCCGCGTGACGCGCCACGAGTGCCTTGATTACACAGTTACCGTGGCGCAAGCAGATGTCGCTGCTGGAGAACATGGCGATCTTTTACCTCGTCCTGCTGGCCTTTGCACGCTGCAGTCAGCTTCTCTCTTCGATGACGGACGGCTCTGCAGAAACGCGGCCTCGGAGTCGTCCAGCGGGAGAAAAGGGGCGCTTTCGGGGTGCTTTGAATCGGCGTGCTCGGCCTCGACAATCGGAAACGCCGAGTTTGGACTTTCGCAGGCCATCCAACTCGGCGTTGCGACTCCACCGCGCCATAAACGCTGGGTTCATGCATATAAACGGCCAAAGAAAGCCAGCTATTTTCATCGGTGGCACAAAGCCGCGATGGCCGCTCACAAGCATCCTAGAGTCGAGCGTTGCGCCCGTTTACCCCCATTCTGCTAGCGAGATTCGGCCGCGCTCAACGTCGTCGGTTGTGAGGAAGTGCGAGGACAGCATGCGATCCCGTGCTGCCGTCTAGCGCCCTTCTCCGGGTTTTTTACATGGAGGCTATGCAGGAAACGCTAAGCACGGACGCAGCAATGCTATAGAGCTCGCGAGTATGGCGCCTGGCAAATATCGCAGATGTTCTGACCGGAGGCAGCCAAGCAGGTTGAAGCAACTACACTACCCCTTGAAAACCTTCCGAGGCAAGCCTGCGTTAGCAACGAGCACCATCAACCGCTGCCGAGCCAAGCCTGGAATGTCTTGGGAGGAGGTCGCAACTCCAGGAGTCTTCTTCGCCAGTGTTGCGCATGCAACAATGATGCTTTGGTGGCGGTGAAGTCGCACTCATCTCAGAGCCAGGGCTGCAACGCCGTTTTGAGTGTTTGCAAAATGCCAGAATGATCTTGCACCCGGGTAAATCGGCGTGCACCTAGAGCCGAATTTCGCCTACTCGTTTGGCGTGGGCGGCTCGAGAAGACGGCTGCTCGCCGGATTGATTTCGGAAGAAGATTCCCCTTCTACGACTTTTTCTGAGTTCTTTTTCGTCGAAACCAGGCGCCTGGCTTGATCCACACCCTATCCTGAAACCCAGCGCATCGAAGGGAGGCATTCGCACTGGCGTCCAGCGTCGAGCGTCGAGCGTCGAGCGCTAGCACCCGTTGCGGACCAGCTCTTGGAGCTGACTAAACTTTGCGGCAAGGTTGTGATGTCATTGCCCCCTGGTGCACCGGAGATTTGCTCGACCACTCAAGTAATCTGCTGACGGTTTGCTGAGAAATCCCAAACTTCAAATTCCCAATTACATGAAACAATCCAGCAAAAGGCAGAAAACTCGGCATCTCCCTCGGCAGCAAACGCAAACACCGAGTCTGCGTCCTCGCTCTCCAGGTTGTCCGCTCGCGCGGCTGCGGGAACGAGTGGCCGTCGTGTGCGGCAGGGAAGGGCAAGGCGCGGGTTGCCAAAAGACCCCTTGTGTCGGAATGGATAGTCAGCGCCTACTTCCGTCCTTCTGCACGCCGTCGACGGCGAGTTTGCCGGGAAGTTCTACACCGAATAAGCAAGAGGCTGAGATGCGAGCGCCCACTTGTAGTGTGGTAAGCGCCTCTCTATCTCGCGGGCGATCTGGTGCCGCCGACAAAAGTGACGTGCTTTTCCACTTTCCCGACTCAACTGTCGCACTCGCTGGCACACCCATTCGCGGATCCTTCCAGCGCCTCTACAGGTCCGCGCTGCGAATTTCCGTCTCAGCAGCCAATCAGCGCGCTTGCAGCCCCGCCGCAACCCCAAATTCTGCCCGACGACGAAACGTGGCCAAGGTCGGAGAAGTGGATTCGCACACTCAGCCGGCTTGCCGCTATAGTGAGCGCGAGTGAGTGCGTTGGCCCCGAGCCAAGAGCTCCAGTCATTTTCGCTCCACTCGCATTCCTCCCTCGGACGTTTGCGGCGTGTAGATCCCGAACGACGGCTCCAGGACGGTCGCGGTCTCCAGGGCGAGACCCCAGCGGCGACACCGGACGCCTCCAGGCTCTCCAGGCCCCCTCCCGGCTTGAGGCTTCAGGTTCTAGCCAGCCACACGTCGCAGCGACGCGGCTAGCAGCGCAGGAAAGGAGGCAAGACAGCCAGAGTGCTGGTGGTGAGCCAAGTATCAAGTGCGTTCTCACCTCGCGTCGCTACGCGGGACGAGCAGCGCAGTCTAGCGTGGCGCTTGGGCCGTTACATACAGCGCAGTGCACCTGCTGCAAGGGTGGAACGAGAACGAGCGAGCGAGCGAGCTTGGACTCGCCTTGCATCTCGCCGCTGGACTCACTTGGCGCTGGTCGGTCACTGAGCTCAACTCCGTCAGCTTCAGCGAAAGTGTACGGCAACGTCGAGTCGAAGCCAGTGCAGCCGCGAAGTAGATACTGGTAGCGCTACGACACGGGAAGGAACAGCGGTCGTCGAGGCACGACGGCAGGACGCGCGTCGCGCATAGCCGATTGTGCCACGCGACGTTCACAGCAGCGGCTACACTCCGCGCCTGACCCTCCGGTTTGAGGGCCACTCAGCCTTTACAGTCGAGGTTCGGTCGCTCGTACTACCAGCTACCAGCTGCCGCCTCTCTGCCTCGCTCAACTTGGCGCGAGCTCGACGCCTCCAGTTGTCGGTCCGCCCTGGACATTCCTCACTCCGCCTTTCCACCTCTGCGACGTCATCCCGAGCCCCACCCCACCCAGCGTGGCTCCAGGAAGTCTCAGCGGCTGGCAAGTGAAGTGTAAGTGAGTGCGCGTGTGTTGCGTGCGCGTGATCATAGCAGAAAGCCCGGTGCCTGCAAGCTCACTTCGACGGGGCAACGCTAACCCACGCACGATTCAACACGGTCGGCACATCGTCTCCGGCGTTGCGTGGGCCATTTCTATCGGTGCCGGGAGTCACAGATGGAGCGCTACGACGACCGCGACGCAGCGGACACGCCAGAGCGAGATGGCAAGCGCGGCCGCGAGTATGAGCAGGAGCGAGGGCGTCAGGCAGCCACAACGGGCAGCGCGCGGACGCGGACCATGGCCGCCGAAGAGAATCTCAGCGCGTTGAGCAACCTGTGCGTGGAGGAGATGCAGTCACAGTCACAGGCCAGCAATGTGCAGCCGAGCCCCAGCGCTGGGGCCACTAGCAGTAGAAGTAAAGTGCGTCGCACCAGCGCGCACGCACGGCCGTCGGCGTCAGTGGCGGGGGCGTCGGAACACGTGAGCAAGTCGTCGCTGAGCTTCATCCTGGGCGAACAGGAGGCCTCGGACACCTCGGGAATTCTCAGTACGGCGTCAGGACGGGAGGAGGCGTGACGTGTATGCTTGTGTGTATTCCCTGGTATTGACTGCTCAACGGGGCTGGCATTCGCTTGTGTTCGTGTCGCTACGCAGGCCAAACTGACTCAAGCACGACGCTCATGACGCGGAGTAGAAGTACAGGCGATCTCGCAGTCGACACGTTTCTTGGAGGCTCGCCGACACATTTTACAAGCAGTGGCAGCGGCAGCACCAGTGCCAGTGTCATTACCAGTGCCAGCAGCAGGACGCCGCGCGCTAGCAGCAGACAGGGCGCGGATGGCAAGCGCAGGGCTCGTCGGCCGCCCAGCCGCATCTGCAAGCACGAGGGCTGCGAGCAATACGTGGTGGACCAGGGGCTCTGCGTTCGGCATGGTGTACGTGGATGCGTGGAGTCGAATGCTGTTCTGAGTGTGGATCGTGCTGCTCGCTGAGCTGGGGGTATTCTGCCTATCCACTGCGAAATGTGAGCGGAACTAACGCGTTGTGGTGGTCGTGGATGCGATTGCCTTGCAGGGCGGCAAGCGGTGTTTGACTGAAGGTTGCTCCAGTCGAGCGAAGCACCAAGGCCGGTGTTGGCGACACGGTAAGTCTATTGCCAGTGCAATGCGCCACCAGGCTTCGCTGCATCCCACTCTGCGCGTGTGCCGGAGCTGTGAGGCGTCGGAGACTCTCTTTATAGGTAAATTGCTCGCACCGGATCCGTTTCTGATGTGTGCATGGTGATTCTGGATGCTTGATTGGGGCAGGTGGGTCGACAGAGTGCAAAGTGCCGACGTGCAGGAACCGCGCCAAATCGCGCGGCTACTGCTGGTCTCACGGCGGAGGTACCAAGTGCAAGGCTGACACGTGCGAGAAGATTGCCATTTCCAACGGTCTCTGCTGGGCTCATGGCGGTGGTACGTGAGGGTAGCTACAATAGTAGGTTTCGCCATGTCGGGTACCGCAGGAGTAATGACGGGATGCTGTTTTGTATATGCGTCATGCATCATGCATCATGCGCGGACTTTGCAACAGGCAAGCGCTGCAGCGTACGCGGCTGTAGGCGGCAGGCCTACGAACGTACGGACAACCTGTGCAACAACCACTTCCAGGAGCGGCAGCAGGGCGTCGTCGTGGCTGTGGCCTCGGCCGAGCCCGGGAGCGAGGCCGCGACCACCGGAGCATCCACTTGGCGCCCCGAGGACGAGGAGAAGCCGCCAGCGCCGTCCTCCCCGCGCTGAGCAGGGCACTGGGGCGAGCACGGAGTGAGGGGAGGGAGATCTGAAGGCGGTATGAAAAGCACGCGACACGAAGAGCGGTCTCCGACGCGAGGACCTATCGGACAGACAAGTGCGGCCGAGGCAGGCCACTATGAATCTAATGCTGATGCAAATAGAGAGCGTTGCGTCGACCTAACACCACGCCTGACGACGAAGAGACAAAGTGCACCGCAGGTTTTGTTTTGCGCTGGTCTCTCCGTCGGTCATGTCTGTCATGCGCCGGGCTGGAGACGTGCGGCGGACTTCCGCCCCGAACTGGTTTTTCTGCAGACACGGTCGTCAGCGGAGCGTTTAAGCTTAATGGACATCGCAATCGAGCACTTGACAGGTAAAACGCGAAGGGTGTTCGCTGAAGCAAAGCTGATTGGTCATCGATTATCAGCAAGACTTGTGCGCAAGGATTGGCTGTTGGCAACACTTCACGTTTTACGGATCGTTAATTGAGTGGCAGCATCCAAAATACAGCGCAAAAGGAACTCCAATGTTGATATATATTGAAACATGCGTCAGGAACAAAATGAAGATAGATGCTTTTCAAGTTTGTACACCAGATTACCCGACATATATTGCCAACATTGGGTGAAGCAAAAGAGTGCTCGATGAAAAGAAATATCCTCAAATCAATTTCGGTTCAAATAACCTCAAATCCCTCCCTATTTGGGCAATACACCTGGACACCGAACTTGAAGTTGCTGGCTTCACACAAAACACCACCAAACCTGTTGCGAGATAAACCATAACGGTTGACAGAGAATGACTTGTTTGCCATCAGGTGCAAGCCCAGGACGTATCCTTTCTTAGATCGCTTAAGCTTTGGGCGTTTGTACGCGAGCAGGGCAGCAATGGTTGTCTCCAAAGTACTCCCTGGTGCAACGCTCTCTCGATCGGTCTCATTTGAGAGAGTTTAGCGTCGACCAATAAAGCTCCATTCTTGCGTGCTTCCAGAACAATAATGCCAGCGCACTGTCCGATGGAGTCGAGTTCTCGCGTAAGACGCTCGAGAAGTCCGTGTCATGCAGCACGACGCGAAAGAATAGTGAGAATTTTTCCACTAGAAATCATCACTTGTTCTCAGTATTGACATATCTGCCAGTTAAACGGGCAAAGTGTCTGCGGCTGCCTTGAGAGCCCCGTACAGGGCAATTACTGTCCAATCAAATGGCGGTAAGTGTTGAGAGACAAGCGTCCAACTGCTCTAGTATGGCAGGCTATCAGAAAATCTCAATCAGTTTCCAACTGCCGCGTAGCGCTGTGGGTCCAAGAAGCCTTGGCTGTATACCAAAAAGAAGAGATGGTTGATGACATTGCTCGCTCCCAGCTACAGTCAGCGTAGTAGATAAACCACCTTGAATCCGTCTGACATATTTCACGGAACGGAGAGAATGAGCCTTGACACTGTCCATAACATAATCGGTGGCGATGAGCGGGCAACACACTTTGAACTATCTTTGATAGGCAGGGCTTCTCTCCGGTCAAAGCGGAGGACGCTGAAGATAAACCATTAGCTAGAAACACTGTTCTCTCCTACTTTGGAAACGTAAGTAGTTGGCTGGTAGATATGTACCCTTGACAAGGCAAACTAGTAGAACTCAACCTCCAAATAGTTCTCTTTGCCTGATATAGTGAGTATATATCACGTCCGGCCGAGCCAATGAAACAGAAGGCACCGCCGTGCACTAAGAGTGGCCTGGAGACCATCTTACGCGTGCCTTAGATGTCTGCGGGAAATACAAGCGAGTGCCCAGACCTGCGCTCGCCAAGATGATATTTGACATGAGATGCCTGTGAATGTCTGGGATCTGGGCTGAGCACTTGCGATTTGCGCTAGAGATGCGACAGGGCGACGGTCCATCCAAGGCCAAGATCCAGAGCGATCGTGACATGACGTTGAGGATGCTGTTGACCGAGCTGTGATTGCTTGAGAGGGTGTCCACCGAGGATGGGTGAGGCGAGGCGGTGAAGCCTTTTTATCGCCAAAGAAGGTATAGCTGTAATGGGCCTCAGACGGCCATTACATGGCACTCTTATGGTCACACATTTGGTGGTTCCAGCCACTTGTACCACAGTACGACAGGGCCGTAAACATTCAGGAATGTTTGTTTGCCTGTCGCTATTGGTCGTAATCA
>JAADYK010000676.1:0-15649 GCA_023338225.1 Halophytophthora batemanensis
CTCTAGCTCCACTGGCCTTTCCGACGGTCTCGCGCCGCGTATCGTTGCAGCAGCGACTCGGGGTCCGTTTGGCGCAGGCTGGAGCGGCACCAACCAGCAGCCATTGCTCCGTTAAAGGCGTTCGCTGCTAGAGCGGGCAGACCCGCTCCAGCATGTGCTGGCGTTCACCGCTGTGGGGCATCATGGTGCCGGTGCCGGTGCTGCAGCATGCAGCATGCAGCATGCAGAATACAGCATGCTGGTGTCGTGGGCATGAGCCTCCGGTGACTTGCACCTTTTCCGAGGACCTGCAATATCTGTCATACCTTCTATATCGTATACCTGACTAGAATCCCTTGCAGGACGGGGAATGAATGTGGAGAACGAACTGGCCAGTGTTGGGAGCTGCATGTCTCATGTGCATCTGAAACCACATGACCTCTAGCATATGATGCCACGTGGGGTCCTTCCCTCACCTGGCGAAAACTCATTTCGCGTGCGGTCCACATGGCCGGCCAATACTGAGCTCAAGATATTTGCCGAACGCCGTCGTCGCCGAGTGGCTCCAGGTCGGAGCCAGCTGGCTCGCGCGCCCGATCCGCTCCCAATCGTACCTACGCGGAGAGACACGTCGTCCGCCCCAGATTCACGCTCCGATCAGATATTCCGAGGGTGGTGGCGCGCAACCACTTGGGGCTTCGAAGCTCTTCCGAGGAGTACTCAGATCTGAATCCGATTGCGGGCCAACGCGCTTCGCGGGGAAACCGTGGCTCTCGTCACCACTAGCTCCTGCGCCCGACCGATCGATCAGGCCACCAGCAGAGACCAGGCCGCAAGCATGCTGCCATCATCCGACTTCCAGCCCAAGCTCAAGCTGCTGCACATCAGCGGGATTCCCTGCCGTTCCGCCTGTGCACTGCGCGCAAGCCGAGGGTGGCGAAGGAAGCCCCAGCAGAGCTGTCGACGAGAAGGCGATGCGGGATGATACGAAGCGCATGTGTATCACTTCGCTCTGAGCCGCCTCGCTGGACTCCAGCGCTTGGAGAGAGCGCGTGAGCGAGGAGGCTGTCGGGCCTCAACTCGCCAGCGCATGGAGAAGACCATGCCGCCAAGCCAAATGGCAGACCACTTGGGTGATCCATTATGACAGGTAGAGGGCTAGGGGGACGTCTGCCAGTTTGCAAGGCAGCAGACAGTCGGCGGGCGGGGCGACGTCCCCTTCTAGAAGCGCGGAGCTGCGCGACACTCCTTCCTCTCGCCACGCGTCCTCCCTCCCGTGGAGACGCCACAAAACGCAAGGCCTCCAACCCGGAGGTCAGGCGACTGACTTGACGTTTGTATGCTCGGCCCCGTTTCTGGGTATTAGTGGGTGGAAGACATCAAGTTCTGCAGGTCCTCTTCGGGCAGTCGACCATCACTCTCCGCGCTCCACAAGGGGAAAGGAAAGCGGGGCGCCGTCACTTGCTTGCCTCACATCACTCACATCACTGCGCAACCTCGAACGCGTATTCGGACGCCCAGCTACAGCAGCGCGGCCAGCAGAGAAAGCGGCAGCGGTCGGTTGTCGCGCTCCTCCGCGCCCGTGTCTCCCCCGTCCTCGCCCTCGTCGTCTTCTCCGCCTTCGTGCAGGTCTCTGGGCTTCCCGGCGCACGTACACAGACACAAGTCGCTCTGCCGTGCGCGAGGCCCGCCTGACGCGACTGAACTCGGCTCGACTCGACTCGACTCGACGCCAGGTGAGATGCGGGGCGCAGTCGCACTTGGATCCCCTTGGAGATCTTTGCTATTTATGTGGCGGCGAGCCGGCTTGTTTGCGTGTGCGGCGACTCACGGCGTCTGCGCGTGTGCTATATGTGCTGTGCGTGTGTATTGGCAGTGCGATCGCTCGACCGCTGGACGTGGTGAGCGCAGAAGAGTCGCAGCTTTTCTCTTGCCTGCGGCGTGAAACGCCGACACTTGCGCGAGCGAAGAATCCCGGCGGAATCCGCCCTCTGCAACGCGAAGGAGCTCTTTGGCGCCACAGCCCAGTCCGCAGTGAGCGTTCCCCCTGGAATCCGTGAGTCTTCCGGTCAACCCCTCGCAGTCCACAGCGCCAGGCACTACGGTTCACCTCAGTCTGCCGTTCACACCGACGACAGCCTCACAGGTTTCTCTCCATCGCTTGAGCGCCTCATCGACCATGGTGGCTCGCCGTGAGAACAACAATCTGGTGCGCGGCCAGCAGCAGCTGGACCCGGCGCCCATGGTGTCTAGCGTGCCGTCCAAGACCGCCTTCTCCTTCAAAGACGCCGTGGTACGTGCGCCGCCGGCCGCTGCGCTGCCTCCACGAGACCCGCACTCGGCGCCCCCGCTGCAGGACAAGAGCGACGTCGCGCACGAGAACCTGACGGCCAGCTCGCGCACCAAGATGTTCCGCTCACGCAGTATCGCCAAGATCGTGGAGAGTCCAAGCTTTAAGAAGCGCTGCGAGGCGCTCAAGTCGCACCACGCGCGGAAACACCGCGACAAAAAGTGCGACGGTGGGTTGGGCTCGATCAAGAACAGGTCTTCGGGCGAGCAGAGCTCCCCGGGCAGATCAGGTAAACCCACGAAACTGGAGGAGCTCTACGAGCGCGAGAAGCGGCTGCACGGCGCCAAGGACTTGTTCAAGTCGCACAAGCATGGCGGTGGGCGGCATGCACATGCAAACGACGCGGAGAGGGGACGAACGCAGGGCAGTCCGCGGGATCGCGCACAGTCAGAAGAGTGTGTTCTTCTGCGTCGTGCCTCTTTGCCTGTGTGGCTTCCCTCGGATTCGGATGCGTCGGCGTCCAGTCCACCATTGTCCAACGAGAGTTCAGCCAAGGACAAGAGCAAGATGCCCAAGAAGGACGTGAAGAAGACCCGTGAACGCTGCACTTCGAGCTTTACGCCGTGTTCTCCCCCCAGCAAGCAAGTACTGCGGAAGAATGCGCGCGAAACGAAGAGCTTGTCTCCTCCGTCCAGTGGTTCTTCTCGCGGCCCGGGCTCCACGACTTCGGAGGAGAGCGAGCTGTCGGAAGATTTGCCAGTAACACGGTGTCCTCCGAGCAGGAGCGGAAGCCAGCGACGCAAGCCGCTGGATGGCGATGATGAGCTCTCGGAGGCCGACTGCGACGACACCAACAGCGAGTCGACGGCCGAGTCGTCCTGTCCGAGTCCGCGGCACAGCCCGATCTCGAACTTTGGGTCCCAGCGTCGCGGGGATTTAGGCGAGGTGGGCGCCCACTGTTCTCTTGAGGTCGCTCACGAGGAGGACGAACTGGCCAGTGTGCTTTCGCGTCAGGAGGACGAGGACGAGGAAGCGTACATGCTACTGGACCGGATTAACAGTTTATCAGCCGAGTTTGCGGCCAACCGCGAGTACGAGGAATCGAATGCGCTGTCGTGGTCAGTGCAACACGCGGCGCAGCAGGGAGTGATCTCGACGCAGATGCAGCAAAACCTGTACTCGAGCATCCGTCACGGCTCCATGGACGAGGCACGGGATGTATTGTACCACAAGTGCCACTTGGTGCCGGCTGTGGGCAGCGTCGTGGAGAACCCGATGCAGGCGGCAATGGACCCGTCGGCCACACACTCGTTTGTCAAGTTCGTGGACGAGATCTCTCCGACCGACGCGCCCGAAGCGCGCATGCACAAGCTGCAGGTGCTCAAGAAGTTGTCGGATCTGCTCACCAAGTGGGTTAAGTCTGTCGGCTACAAACGCGAACTAAGCGAGGAGCACATCGCGCTGACCAGCGGGTCTCTGTTCCTCGCTGGGTCGTACCGTCTCGGACTGGACGACCCCAACTCGGACATTGATGCGGTTTGCGTCGTGCCGTGGCACGTTACGCGCGAAGACTTCTTCGACTCGTTCTGCAAGTCTCTGGAGCAGACTGAGGGTGTATCTCATCTCGCGCCAGTGCCCAACGCGTACGTGCCGCTCATTTCGCTGTCATTCCTGGGCGTGCGCATGGATCTGCTGTTCGCACGTCTGCCGGTGTCTCGCGTCGAAGCGAACCAAGAGATCGACTCGGACCACATCCTGGTGGGCGTGCATGAGGAGTCGATGAAGAGTCTCAACGCGCCGCGTGTGAGCTCCATGCTGATGTGTCTGGTGCCAAAGCGTCGGGAGTTCCGCGTCGTCCTGCGTGCTGTGCGTGCATGGGCGCGTCGTCGCGGGATCTACTCGGCGAAGCTGGGCTATCTAGGCGGCATCAGCTGGGCCATCCTGGTGGCGTTTGTGTGCCAACTGTACCCGACGGCGGACCCGGCCAAGATCTTCGTGCGTTTCTTCCAGGTGCTCTCGGAGTGGCAGTGGCCACAGCCCGTGATGCTCAACATGGTCTACGACGCTGGACTGGGCTTCGACATGTGGGACCCGCGCCAGAACCTGTACGACCGGTCGCATATCATGCCGATCATCACGCCAGCGTACCCTCACATGAACTCGTCTGTTCAGGTGTCGCAGTCGACGTTCTCGGTAATTTACGAGGAGCTTTGGCGTGCGCGGTACCTGGCGGAGATCGCCATGGGTATCTCCAAGCCGTTCCCAGCCGCTTCGTCGGCCTCGAGTGGTGACAACACTGGAGTTGACATGAAGGCTGCAGCGGCGTGCATGGCGACGTCCCTGCCTACTTTCGAGGACCAGCCAGCCGTGGGGCATGAACCGGGGAGTGAAGTCGCGACTGCGGATGCTTGTCCGTGGGAAAAGCTTTTCCAGCCGTCCAACTTCTTCATCCGGTACAGCTCATACATGGTGTTTAACTTCCAGGCGGACTCGGAGAGCGCAATGCACAAGTGGGGCAAGTTTGTGCAGTCGCGACTGCGCAAGCTTGTGGACAACCTGCAGCACGTGTCGCCAGTCTCACGGGTGCACGCGTTCCCGTGCTATTTCCCGCACACGAGTGACACCACGCGCGGGGGTCCGGGCTCGTGCATGTTCATCGGTATCGAGTTCCACTTCCGTCGCCACCAGGCGGTGCAACCGAAGGACGACCCGGAGGTGAAGAAGACGTTGGAGCAGGCTATCCGCTTCTTCCTGGCCACGGATCTGCAACAGATGCAGGACAAGCAGGCGGATATGACGGCGGAGGCCAGCATCCTCACGTGGGAAGAGCTGCCCGAGTTCGTGTTCCCGTTCGGCCGCAGCAGCGCCGAGGTCGAACGTGCCAAGTACCGTGGTGACCTGGAGAAGATGGGGTTCTCGCACAGCAACACGCCGTCGTTCCGCCCGCCGTACTACGTGAACAGCTACAACCGCAACGGCAAGTGGCGTGGCGGGCCGCGCAAGTACGCGGGCGGACAGCGCAAGAACCACCGGCGAGACTTCCGCAACGGCCCGCGTTCGTACCCGAGCACTCAAGCCGGGTGAAGGAAGAGACTTTCCTCTCTGTCCTGTGGACGGAGCCCAAGCCACACGGGAACGAATGGCCGGGGGCAACGGACGAGCTCTTGTGGACGTCCACATTAGGATATGTATTTGTTAGATTTAGATGGACGTCGGCGGCTCCAGCGTGAGGACGACGGGCACCGCGGTCCAGCTCCAGCTCCAGCTCCGGATGGCCAAGTAACGACTGCATGGACACGTCAAGCTCCGTGGATATAAACGCACGGGCCAAGCGTACGTGAGGAGCAAGATCCGGAGCTGCAGCCAAGTTGTGCAATCGGGCGGTGCAAGGAGATGCCAGCTGACTCCAGGTGGAGCTGGCAGAGCAGACCACCGAGCACCCAGCAGGCCACCTAGCAGACCCGCAGTCGAGCCACTGGGTCGCCTTCGTCTCGCCCCGAGCTGCTTGGGGTCGTCGCCTGAACGCCGCCGCCGTTGTTGTGGTCGTGGTGTGCTTGACCGCAGTATGTGTGACCTCGATGTGGCTTCGTGCTGGGCGACCGGCCCGCACGACGGTAGTCCAAGAGAGAGAAAAGCGGAAAACGAAGGAGAAAAAGCAGAAGAGGAACCCAGCAAACACCAGAAACAAGCAGAAAAGTGCGCGGGCGGCTGCGCTCCCCATAAACAAGAGAAACAAGCTTTGCAAGACGAACGAAGTTGGCTCGGATATGGCGCTCACGTGGCCAAAGTGATGCAGGTGCTCTAATTGAGTCCATGGCACGGCCACAGCCGCTGCCTCGCCAAGGAGCTTCGCGTGGGGACGACCCCAGCTTCAAGCCGAGGCAGCGTTTCTGTCCTTATGCAATCCAAACTTCAGTTTTGCTTCCCGAGACGCCTCGAAGCCGGAATGACGAGCTACCGCAGCGGCCGCTAGCCACGCGCTTCACGCCTTATGCAGTTGGGGTTGACTAGCAGATTGGCAAGCCAGCATAGCCACCCACTTCGCTCTGCGGACACCACATAGAGCCGTCGGTGGGCCATCTGCGCGCTCGTCTGGGTCTCCGCGTCCTGCCATAGGGTCACCGCGCGTGCGGTGCGCCACGATGGCTCTTTCGTTACCCGCAAACCCAATCCTGCGATTTGAGCGCATATTCGCAGACTGGCTGCCAGGCTGCTTTCGTGCTCTAGCTGCGTGCTCCCGACGTAGCGCAGATGGCGTTGCTTGCTCATGCTCATGCGGTTATGCGAGAGAACGCCTTGCTCTCCGGCTGGTGGATAGCGTGATGTCCGAGGGGCGGGAGCGTCGAGGGAAGGGAGGCGGAAGACTCGGGGCCTTTTGCAGGCTGCGCAATGCGCGCGGCGGTGACGTCCAGCTGCTTGAAGTTGAGGCGTCCCGCGCTTGAAGAACGAGGCGACTTTCCACAAGATTGGGAGCTCCTGGTTGTGACGATTGACACGCATCCGTTTCCCGAGGTAGTTCAGACAGAGCTGTATGGCGCCATGGCAATCAAGGCAGATTGGCATTCGGTTCTAGAGGCTCACGACCACGCACGGAGATCATCTGCGATTGGGAGAATTCCAGTTGGGGTCCCGCTGCAAGGGATTACAGGGCGGGGATTGCTGCCACAGGTGATACCAAGCGCTTGCCGCTTGCAAGCCGCTTGCCCGCAGCTTCCGTGTGTAACCCCGCTGGGCTGGCCATGTCTCGGTGCAGTCAAAACAATTGGCTGTGTTGGTGCTTCTTCCACCCGCTGCGCAGCCCAAGCAGCCCGGCTCTCCAGCCCCTGGGCACCAAGTTGGCGGCAGCCAGAGCGTGTCATTCCTCAACTTTCTTCGCCTCGCCGAAGCCTCCACCCCCGCCTCTCAAGCTCAGCTCCAGGCGGCTTCCTTTCTTCTCCAGAACCATGAAGGTCATCCCGAGCGCCGTGGCCCTGGGCGCCTTCGTGGCGGCGCTGGTGTACAGCCCGCAGTCGGCTCAGGCCGATGAGACCATCGTGCCTGCGGAGGTGGGCTCGACGCTGTTCGAGCAGCACCGCCCGATCTACCACTTCCAGGCGCGCGAGAACTGGATGAACGACCCGTGCGCGCCGTACTACGACGCCGAGACGGAGCAGTACCACATGTTCTACCAGTTGAACCCCAACTCGACCGAGTGGGGCAACATGACGTGGGGCCACGCCGTGTCGGAGGACCAGGTGACGTGGTCGGACTACCCGAACGCGCTGCTGCCGTTCGAGGACAAGTGGGACTACCTGGGTGTCTTCTCGGGCTTCCACATGGACGATGCCATTGATGGCAAGTCGACGGTCTTCTACACGGGCGTCACGGCGCTGCCGATCTCGTGGAAGAAGGAGTACCTCTTCGGCGAGCACGTAGTGTACGCCACGACGGAGGACGGCGGCAAGACGTGGCAGAAGGGCAGCGAACCTGTGATCGAGCTGCCGCCCGAGGGCCTGAATGTGACGGGCTGGCGTGACCCGCACCCGTTCCACTCGGTCTCGCTGGATGCGCACTTCGGCTACGACTCGTCGGCGACGAGCAGCAACTACCTGCTGGTGGCTGGCGGCATCCACGAGGTGGGGCCGCGTATTTTCCTCTACCACTCGGAGGACTACAAGGACTGGGACTACAAGGGCTACCTGCTCTCCGAGGAGAAGAACACGACCTTCTCCGAATACAGCGGCAGCTGGGGCTACAACTTCGAGACCACCATCTACCGTGAGATGACGGACGAGGACGGTGAGCTCCACAACGTCATGCTCTTCGCCGCCGAGGGCGACCCGAACCGCTACCCCATGTGGGCCACGGGCACTTTTGGCTCTGGCGCTGGCTGCGGTGTTGAGACGGACACGGACGCGGGTCTCTTCTCGCCGCTCATGGTGGGCGTCTCGGACCGCAGCGACTGGTATGCCAACAGCATCTACACGGACAAGGACGGCAAGAACGTGCTCATCGGCTGGATCACCGAGGACAATGGCTTCAGCGGCGTGCAACCGCAGGGCTGGAACGGCATCCTGTCCGTGCCGCGCGAGGTGGGCATCACCATTGTGCGCAAGATCTACGACGTGGACAGCCACCTCGTGGGCCAGGGTGACTGGATCGTCTCGGACGTCTCGGACGTGTCCTGCACTGACGGCTCCACGCAGGAGGCCAAGACCATCAAGACGCTGGGTGTCAAGCCGCTCAGTGACCTGGAGGCGCTCCGCAACGAAGACGCCTACACGCAGGTGGGCAGCGTGGACGTGAAGGCTTCTTCGGTGGCGCTCAACGCTACTGGTACGTCCTTTGAGCTGTCGGCGGAGGTTCCGTCCTTCACGCGTGGCAGCCAGGTGGGCTTCGAGGTGCGTCGCAGCTCTGCTGGCGACGAGACCACGACCATTGTCTACGACGATGAGCTGAAGAAGGTGATTATTGACCGCTCGAACAGCTCCTCGGGTGCTTGCGAGCCGTTCACGACGTACGACGTCGAGCCGGCCACGGACTCCATCTGGGGCTACTTCTACCTCTACGACCTCTTCACGGGTGCCAGCTCGGAGCAGAGCGCCGACCAGTGCGAGGTTTCCCGCGAGACGCTCAACTTCCGCGTGTTTGTGGACGTCTCCAGCGTCGAGGTGTTCGTGAACGACCGCTTCGCGCTCTCTGCGCGCATCTACCCGTGCGCGGCTGAGACCGCCTCGGACGGCATTGCGCTCGTGGCCTCGGACGAAGCCACCTTCGAGAACGTGCAGGTCTGGAGCGACTTCAAGCACGCCTGGGCCGACGAGCGCGAAGTGCCCACCTTCTAAGCGCATGTAGACGTTAGTATCTACAGCATTTGGACTGTTGCAAGAAGTCTGCGAGAGACAGCAGGCTGCAGGAGCCATCTAGAGCCATGGTGAAAACAACAGCCCCGCGCTCCTTTTACGTATCGCATCCGCACTACTTGAATCGCAGTCGTGTCTCTATTGCTCAGAGTCTTGTACTCACTCTTGTGCTCACCGCCGCAGGTTAATATCTCGTCGAACGGCGCGGGCGGTGGCGAACCCAAAGATTGTGGTGAGAGCCATGCGATCTAGTGAACGCAGGCCTTGGGATGACTGCGGATGCTGTACGACACTCAGAAAGGCGGTTTTGAGTCGCATGGGTGTCTCGAAGCGCAGCACTTGGCCGTGGAGTGGCTTGACGAGCGCAGCAGCAGCGTCGTGGGTCGATCTTGGTGTCAGTGTGAGCCCCAAGTAGCGGAGCGTCGAGTTCTTCTCTAGCGCTTGTCTGATCTCCGTCCATTTCGACTGCACGCACTCGTCATCGTCGCTCTCAGCAATGCATGACAATTGAAGGCTTTGCAAACACTTGGCTTGCGGGTGAGTCAGTAGAGCACAAAGCTGAGTCATGACTTCGGTACTCACGGCCTCCACCAACACGTTCAGGACCTCGATGCGACAACGCTGAGTCTCGTACACACGCAGGAACGACGACAGATCGGACAGCGCATTGTTGGCCAGGTTCACTCGGGAGAGCTGCGGACAGGACTGCAGGATCACGTCGAGGCCGCCAACATCGAGGTGACACGATGGAGCATCCAGCGACTCGAGTGAGTGGCCCACAAGGCTCGCCAGACCCAGGACGCCCGTACCCAGACCCAAGAAGTCACGGAAGGCCAGCGATCGGAGCCCTGGCCGCGTCATCGTCTTGGTCGTAGTCGCCATCGGTATACGTGAAGGCCTGAAAGACTCGCATCGCACTGTACTGCTGGCGATCCAGCCATAGCCATGGCCAGGAATCAGGATGCACAGCCAGTCTGCCAGTCGAACCAGCACTTCGTACTCGAAGGTGCAGTCCTGCTCTTCACTCGGGAGAGCGTCAGCCCACGGCACAGCAGAGGACGGTCTGGGCCAAACCTTTGCATCGGGCAGTAAACACACGAACAAACGCTGGCCGGCCGGCAGTGGGCACTCTTCGCAGCCGTCGCCTTTCGGCAGTACTCCGTCTTGAAGCAGTACGAGATCCCTACCTGGGTGAGGTGAGTCCAGCATCGCCGTGAGTTCTGCCAGCTCGTTCCCACGTAACACCAGCGCAGACACATCGAGATCCTGCAGCTCGGCGTTCGAATCGGCGTGAAGCACGCCTAGGAAGAGCCATGCCCACACAAGTCGAGCGTCTCCGTGCGGGTGACTGATGGCGTGTGCAATGGAGAGGCGACTCAGTCGAGAACCGTAACGCAGAACGGAGCAGATACACGCCACGGACCGATAGTCCAAGTGAGTGCGCGTCAGGTCCAGTGTTCGCAGCGGAGACGACGGTGCCAGGACACGCCGAGTAAAGTCCGCCAATTTCGACCACCCTCGCGTCGGAGGGTCCTCGAAATACGCTCCCGAGAGCGTTAGGCTGCGAATCGTGGACGACGGGAGCGTCACGAGTTGTGCCAGTAGTCCCAAGTTCTCGGGCGTGCTCAGAAGTCGACAGTTCTCCCACCAGAGCGTCGTCACCTCATAGTGGATACGTCTTGAGCTGGAGTCGACTCCTGGGGTCGAGGATGTTTGAGCCTGGAGCGTGAACAGACTGCGCAGGTTGTCCACGATACTGCGTAGTGCCGGAGTCTGGATCGAGCAGCGTGAAATGTCCAGACATAGCTCGACGCGCTGCCAGACCGACGAGTCTTGTAGAGTTCCACTCAATGGCGGCGAGCCATGCAGTAGTCCAAGTCGGTTCCAATCTTCCACGTCCAGGAGATCGTGGGGATTCATAGTCAAGAAGGTAAAGAGGCGCTGCACCGCCTCCAGCGTGGGCCATTTGAGCGCCAACGCAAACTTAGGCGCGGGTCCGACGAGCTGTTGCAGCTTGAAATCGAACGTGGTCGAGCTCCGGAAGGCGCTGGGCCACCAGAGCGACTCCAAATACTCGGACCACCGACACGGTGCACACGCGCTGAGTTGACACACGAGCTCCAGGTAGGCACGGCGTGCACGTAGTCCGTCCACGTAATCGCCCTGCAGACTTGTCTCGGGGATACGGAGGCCAGGGCCACCTGCGATGTCCAGACTTGCCCAGAACTCCGTGTCCGCCATCCCGAGCTTGCCCACGCCCGCGCCGAAGGTGTCCAGTAGAAGCACGCACGCGCGCGAGGGGCTCTGCAGCGCGCCGCTCAGCTCTGCCTGCGCGCGGTACTTGGTCACGAGGTCATGCGCGTCTTGCAGGCGCATGGTGCGCGGCGGCGCTGGGGGCGGCACTGGCTTGGGCGGTATGGGCTCCATTGCGGTTGTGCTGCTCTTGGTCGCTTCGTGCATCAGATTGAAAGCGACTTTGGGTCGTCAGCCAATGCTCGGCCTCTATCTGCGCAATTTACTGTGGTAGAGATAACCGATTATCCCACTGACATTGCTGAGATTCTGCCAATGCATCTGCATCAACTCATACATGTGAGCTCTCTCGACAATTCCCACCACGACGATTGGCCAGAACAGGGCGGCACTTGATCCTGACATTGTACCGCGGTCCGAGCCACTTATTGACCAGTCAGAAGCCGACCATGAGGTGCCGCAAGCACCCGATTGGCTGAATCCACTTTCCGGATACCGCCCCATCTCGCCGGATGCAAACCCTTAGTGAGATCAAGTGAAAGCGAACGTGAGCGCAGAGAAGGCCGCCCAAGGGACCAAGTGACCGAGTGACCACCACGCTTCCAGGCTTCCACGGGAGGCGGAGAGCTCTTGACCGCCAGCCGACGCCGCTGCGTCCTCGCCTTGCCGCACGCGCGCCGAGCCCCTAACAGCTACAGCTACAGCACCACAGTCGCCAGCCCGTCCAGTCTGTGGCGGTGCCACCCATCCTATTCGCGTCAGCTGAAAGAGCCAACATGTCGACACCTCCAAAGGCTCGGCAATCTGTCAAAATGGGCGGCAACGTGGGCGTGCTCACAGGCCGCCGCAACCGCCAGGAGACCATGCTGTCTATCCGCAAGGCTAAGAAGGAGGACGCCTACGCCACGCGTCGCAACCTCAAGTCCAACCACCCGCGTGCGGCAGACGCGGCGGGTGCGGGCCAAGCCGCCAGTCGCCAGGAGCTCCTGCTTAACTTGGCGTCGCGCTCGCAGGCGCTGCTGCTGGGCATCCAGCACCGTGAAGCACTCACGCGTCAGAAGTCCATGCGCGCATTCGTGTATCTGCTGTCCAGCGGCGTGCCGCCCTTGTTCGACGAGGGGGACTCGCAGCACGAGGGTCTCTGGCGTACAATCCTGGCGGCGCTGCCGTCCTTTGTGGCCATTTTGAACGAGGACGTGTCAGACGCCAATGCCGTGCAGATGCACTCGGACGCCGCCTTTGCGCTGCGCTTCATCTCGTCCATGGACAAGGCCACCGCCGTGATCGCCTCGGGCGCTGTGCCCAAGTTGGTGCAGCTCTTCCAGTCGGGCATCTCAGAACTGCAGATCCAAGCGGCCTGGTGTCTGGGCAACATTGCGTCTGAGAGCGCCGCGTGCTGCGAGGAGATCCTCAAGGTCTGTCCGCCCAGTCTGGTGCTGCCGCACATCCGTATGGCCACGCCGGCACTGCGTCGTGCTGCCATGTGGCTGCTTCGCAGTCTGGTGGAGTTCCCGGATGTGATGGCGCAGTGTGGAGCCCTGGAGGGCGAAACGAAGCGAGAGATCATGGAGGTGCTGGCCAATATCATCCTGCAGTTGGCCAACGAAAAGGTGAGCAACTTTGTGCGCGCCAACGGCCAGACGGGCGACGCCATCACGCAGTTCAAGAAGGCGGCGGCCATCGCGCCCTGGCGGATCTTTGAGATCAGCACGGGTAAGCCGGCACCCAACGACATTGCCGTGGTGCGATTTGTGCGAGAAGTGGACGAAACCACGGTGGAGGTCATGGACGTGGACGTAAACTTTGAGACGGGCGAGAACATGGTGTTCCAGGCCAAGAAGCAGGACATGCGGCCGCTGCAAGTCATGGACGACGCCATCGGCGAAGATGACGACTTGGAGGACGAAGAAGCCGATCTGCTGGACGAGAAGGTGCTCACTCTCTGTGACAGCTGCTGGGCGCTCGTGGAGATGACGCTGCACGACTCGGAGGTGATTGCAGCCATCGTGAGTGCTGGTCTGTGCCCGCGGCTGGTGGAGCTGCTGTACATCTCTCAGAGCAGTGTGATCCTGGCGCCAGTACTGCGGCTGCTGGGCAACATTGTCTCGGCCGAGATCTCGTACTCGCAGGCGGTGATTGAAGCCAAGCTGCTAGAGGTGATCCCGAGCGTCATGACTACGACAAGTCGTGCTGTGCGGGAGGAAGCGTGCTGGATGCTGTCCAACATCGCTGGCGGCCAGGAACAACAGGTGCAAGCCATGCTACAAGCCCCAGGTGTGATTGCCGGACTGGTGGAGCAGATGGCGTGGGCGGAATACGGCGTGAAGCGCGAGGCGACCTGGGCCATGTGCAACATCATTGTGCGCGCCAACCTGGAGTTCGTGAAGGAGGTGGTGCGTATGGGCGTGCTCACGTCCTTCTGTCCGCTGCTGGAAGAGTGGGAGGACCCTATGGTGGAGCTGGTGATCCTGGAGGCTATTGAGAGTCTACTGTCCAAGGACGCCACTGAAGGCCGCGTGGCTGTGGAGGAGAGCGGCTGCCTGGCCAAGATCGAGGAGCTCTGCTACGACGACAATGACGACGTGAGCGCCATGGCGTCGCAGCTCATAGACACATGGTTCGAGAACGACGGGGACGAGGCGGACGCAGCACTGGCCCCCGGTGTGGTGAGTGCCGGCCAGGAAGGCGAGGCACTCAACTTCCAGCCCGTGCAGGGCGACGTCCAGTTCAACTTTGCCCAGAAGTAAGCGGAGGGACGCGAAGGGAGGACAGGAAGGGCCCGTTGGTGGTGACGACGCGCCACGCTTCCTGTACTAGGAAGATCAAGGAGGAGGTGAACCAGGAAGGAAGTCGCAGCAAGGACGCGAAGCAGGAGTGCAGGAGCTTGGTCCTTGGCTTGGCTGTAGTAGAATGGCTTGGTGTGCATTGGTTCGTGACGCGATGGTGCATAGTGCTTCGCAAAATACGAGACTTCCCCCAAATAGGGAATACATCCGTATGTATCTGGGTTTGTCCATTCATTCGATTTGAGTATGTGATTCCTACCAGGGGCAATACAAAATGCTTGCCTACATCCGCACTGGGTTCCAGTAAGTTTGCCCCAAACCATTTTGTACTTGGACTATACGAACCACTCGGATCCGTATGTACCTCACAATAATGGGATGTGTGGAGCCATGCAAACGACGTTACAGAAACAGGGAGAATCGCCTTTCTAGTCTTCAATATCATTTATGACCGTTTGGACTGTACGCCATAAACCTCATGTTAGTGCGTTTGCCTGCTGTACTCTAGTTTTGTTTTACGGGATATTTGACTCCAAAAACAGTTAAACTGTCACGACGCACCTACCTCCCGCCTTACGCTTGGGCGTTTGGTTGCGGGGGTAATCTCAAACACAACAGAAGTGAACAAGGATCTCTCTTGGTCGTCAGTGCTGACAGCTCAAGCGATAAAGCCACTTGGCTTTTTGAGGGTCCCATTTGGGGAACAGGGTTGTCGCCACAGCATGGGGCCATGCTATCAACGTCTGAGCATACAAGCCGTGCACCTTCCGCGCAAAATATACACCCACTCACACTAGACGAATAAGCGATCGGATTCCTCTACACTACGCAAGAGATGACGCGAGCTTACACACGACGCCTAGCGTCCCTACTTCGATGATGCAGTGATGGAACTGAGAGACCGCGTAGAGTTTGAGTTCTCCTGGCCTCACTCCGCCTGTGTTGATGCCATGCACGAACTCGTCATCAAGCAGCCCATCTAGACCCTTGAGCCCCCTCATGCAGTCGGTCAAGATGGCAACGAGAAGGCAACAAGATGACTGCATCCTTCCAAGCCAGTCACTGCAGAGAAGTTGGCGACCTTCCGCCACAAAACAACAAGCTACGCACAAGAACACCGCCCAAGTGGTCTCGCATGGCCATAGGGAGTGTGCCAGCTCGCCGCCACCCCGAGTCGGAGTTTCATTCGTAGCTGTGCTACTCACCGTACACGTTTCCCTTGCTGATTGGAAGAAATGCTGACTGATCATGAGGATACTTGTGCGATACCAATGCACCTAGGCTTAACCTGAAACGGGATACGGATAATGTGATTCGTGCATGGAGCGCGACGCTCGACGCTCGACCTCAACGTGAACGCCGCACGCAACATCCACCTGAAGAACGAAGGCGTGGCCGCAGTCGACTACCTCCGCTCGTATCCGCGCTGCCGCCGTTCCGCCTCCGCCTCCGCTGGCGAGGCCGCCATGGCCTGGGTCCTGGAGGGACTGGCCGGACTC
>JAADYK010000677.1:0-15643 GCA_023338225.1 Halophytophthora batemanensis
CCCTGCTCGCCTTGAATGCTGTGTGCAAAGACGGCCACGGCTGGCCCGTGAAGTGCTCCGCAAACCAGGCAGCCGCATGCTTGCATTTCGAGGAGCTGCGCCGGCACTGCAGGCATGCGCGAAGGTAGGCGAGCGACGGCGAGAAGATGTGGCCCAGCAGACAGCGCACCACCACCGTGCTTGTCCGTGACTCCCAGCCTGGCGATATAAGCGTGTACTCGCGGTGATCGAGCTCGGCGTGGACGGCATCGGGGTCTCGTCGGATGTGTGACGTGTGCGTCTGATCCGGCTTGAGATGACTTCGTAGTTCTCTCCACCGCGCCACTAGCGTCGTTGTGATCCGTTCGAGTGCTGTTTCATGGACCTGCAGCTATGACCGACGTTGGTGGAGGGAGCATAGGTGCGTAGCAAAGAACCGAGCGGTGACTTGTGCCAGCGCAGTTTCTGTGGGCGGAGGGCGGCCTCCGAAGACGGCTGTGTTGCGGGATTTCCAGATCTCCAGCAGGAAAACCCCTCGAAAGCAGAGCCAGACCGTGAGTACTAACTCCAAGTCGTCAGCCCACTCTTCGTGGATGATTCCTCCGAGCCTACGAGGAACTCAGTCCAGGTCAACCGTTTTCATACGAGTTGGAACCATATTGGCCGAAGGCGTTCCCACACCTGGCATACTCGTTGGCAATGCCCAAAGCAATGCTACTGTGTTTTCGGGACGTAGCAGCTTGTCCAGGGACATATTGTCGGGTCGGTGGATCCCTGCTGCAGGAAGAAGAAGCGGGGATTGGTCGGGCGGAGGCGATGGAGCAAGCGCGCTTGGGTGTCGTAGAGCGTGGGCAACATACTCCACCGAGTCGTGAATAGCACTGTCGAGTGGGACCAGAGGCGTTCTGGTGTGCATTTGGATCTGGCCGTTCTTGCTGCCCAGATCGGGCTTGCAGTGCGGAAAACCCTTGTCGAGTCCGTTGCGCGATGTCTTCAGCTCTTCCAGGGGGATCTCCGTAGTGAGATCGTCGAAAATGCTGCGGGCCCGTGCATATAGCCGAAGAAGGAGGTATTCCGTGTTCCTGACTTGACTAAACGTCGGCCTGGATGTGAACCTCTGTACGAGTTCTCCTGCGTCAATCAAACCTTTTTCACTAAGGAACAGGTCCTGTAGAGAGCGTAAATCCTGGCGCCATGGTGAGGGGTGTCGAACCCGCTGAGTCTGGAGTCAGGACTTGGAGCTGAAGTACCGAGCTGGTCCAGATCGGTGCTCTGAGCAGCTGTATGCGCTATGGTTGGCCCATTGCTTCGGGATCGTCCACGCGTCGTTGTAGATTGAACCACAGGTCGCACATCGACTTCCACCAGTGTCGGAAGTAAATCGGCCTGCTGCTGATCGTCCCAACCGTGGAATTGATGACCCGGATGTCGTGTGGACACTGTGCAAAGTCTGGGGAGATCCGGGGTTTGCGTCGGTGTTGGAAACCTCTCATGTCTGGGACTCCCAAGCCCGCACTAGCTGCTGGCCGTATCGAAGCAGATGTGCCTTGTCTGGCGGGACTTTTTGCGGACAACGAAGTCCTCCACGGGTCTTTGTCAGGGGCCAACTCCGACTCATGGACCTTCGCAAGACAAACAATAGTGTTTCAAGGTCCGGGGTAACACGCAGTGCCTTGCTTTTGGTCAAGAGCGATGGCAAAACCGATAGTCACTTGCTTTTTGTAGAGGTGGCCAACAACGCAGTTTGATGTAGCTCCGTAAGACACCGCGTCTTATCCCAGAGGAGGCCATCTAATGTTGCGAGCGGCTCGCAGTGCCAGTCTAGGCGCTCCAGGTCGTCACGCTAGGCGGATACCGAAGCGCTGTGAAGGGATCTACCGCCAGCACACCACCGATTTATCCACGCGAGTCAGGCGAAAACCCTACTCCGAATGGCGAATGATGATCCGGTATATGACCAACGCGACTGAGAGCTCCACAGGCAAGCCGTTGCCAGTAAACGCGAGCGAGCAGGAGGCCAGCGACCTTGGTCTCAATCGGCTAACGCTCAAGGCCTCGGCGCCTTCAGATTGTCCGAAACGGGCTGCCCCTTTCGGACAATCTGAAGCTGAACCTCGATGCTCGCCTGTGATTGGCCGAGAGGATGCCACTCTCGATAAAAACATAAAATCGTTTATCTAGGTCTGGGTTTCTGGTCGCCAATCCGATTCTGCCATTTAGCTCATCACTTTTGATTGGGTCCTAGCAGCTAATCAAAATCGACAACAAATACTTGTCACACGGATCGACTCTAAGAAAGGGTATATTGGAAAGGACTGGAACGGTATGTTGTTGAGGGCTGGGACGGTACCTACTCCTCCACACGAAACAAGCAGAACGGTATACTCTTCCGGACCAGGACGGTACTTTGGTGCCTCACGGTAGTTTTGGCAAGTGTCAAGGCTCCCTGTCCGAATCGTTTGTGTTGGCAGTTTACGTGAGTCGTGGCAAATGAAGATCAGTACGAGCTGCAGTCCCGAGCAGCCACCCCACCCCACCCCACCTCACCTCACTGCAACGTGCTCGTGCGCCAGGTAGCTCGCACCACTTCGAGCGCCCCTGTCTGTGCCAGGCAAGCGCGGCTTCCGAGCGGAGGTGATCGGCTGCGGCGGTGATCTCGTGGCCATTCTACCCGCCCACCCAACGTTAATTGCGCGAGTGGTGGTTTGGCGTGCTTTGGTAAAGGACACGGACACGCAATCCGTTTTGCGCGCGTATACCGGTCATAAAAATGACAGTGCCGCCTGGCTTTGACTTTGCGTTTGTAGGGGCTGTCCATCTCCGCCCGCGCTGCTCATTGGCGTGACTCACTCTGCAACAAGTCACCGAGCTGCAGACTATTCGCTGCCACAAGGACACAAGCACAGCGAGGGGCTGGCCAGGTGAAAGCGGCCGCGCACCCTCGAAACTCGGGCGTAAAATACCGACAAGCAGGTCCGATCACTGGCCGCAGACGAGAAACGCCCCGACGGGATTACGCAACCGCACCTCGGCGCTGCTCATTCCGCGTCAGAGCGCAGACTGCTCAACACCGAAGTGCGAGCACGTTCAAGCTGCCGCCAGCACACTTCGCGCTGCCGCTTTCGCCGCCATGTCCACCAGCAGCGAGGACGTCGAGCGCCAGCCGCGGATGCAGTCACGGCCGCAGCCGCAGCCGCTGTCACAGCAGCAGCTGGTGGTGGCGGGCCCGCCGCTGCCTCGGCAGTTGCGGGGCAAGCGCGCCAAGCGCGACGGCCAGCGCAAGGCGCTGTCCACGGAGCGCAGTCGGCAGTGTCGCGAGCGCCAGAAGCTGTATTCGCAGAACCTGGAGCTGGCGGTGCGCGCGCTGCGTCGCGACATCGCCGACCTGGAGATCCTGCGCAACCTGCGCGAGGAGCGCAGTCTGCGTCTGCACGGGGTCGCCGCCGGCTCGCTCGAGCACATCGTGCGCGAGTACATGCGCATGTTCCGCCACGGGATGCCGTCCGAAACGCTGGAGATGCTGGCGATAGGCAAGAAGCGCGCGCTGGGCGTGGCGCAGACGCCGTCCAACGAGACGCAGCGCGAGTTCCTCAACTGCATCATGGACCCGTGCGTGCAAGTGTTCGACTGGTGTGGCCGCTTCGCCTATGGCACAACGCCACTATTGAACGGCTGGACGGCCTGGGCGGACTGGCACGCGGCGCTGGACTTTGAGCTGGAGCATGTGGAGGTGCTAGACGCCGAGGACACGCTGGCCGTGAGCACCAGGGCGTCTCTGCGCGTGCGCGTTTCGCAGCGCACCATCGACCACCTCTTCCCGCACATTGCGGGCGACGCCCAGTTGTGCGCCAAGCTGCTGGGCCAGGAGATCTGCTACCCCATGCGCGACATTTTCTACTTCTCGCCCGACCGTCGCATCGTCAAGTACCAGTGCGAGGTCGACTTTGTGGCGGCGCTCCTGCCGCTTGTGGGCGACTACCGGACGGCGTCTTACCTTATCACCCCGCCCGACCAGGCTCCATTGGACGACCTGGCCATCCGCACGTCGCCGGCAGACCTCACCACGCGCTCGCGTCTGGACGTGGACTTCCTGCTCTCTGACTGATGTCCGCGAGCCCGCACGCCCACACGCAGTTGTCGCTATCGGTGTAAATATAACGGGCGGCATGCGCCTGACATGAATGCGAAGAAGGAAGAGAATCCAATGCGTTTGTTCCCCCCGTCATCTCGATCAAGTAAACTGTCAAAGTGCGCAAGCAGGTGATCGCGTGACCATTCCTCAGCCACCACCAGCGGCTAGCGACTAGCGGCTAGTGTCTAGTGTCTGGCAGTGTCGGAGGGACCAGGCCAGCAAGCGCCTCGCCTCCGCACCCAGCTAACGCCTTCACGGCGCAGACGGAGTCGGATGAATGCGGGAGAAACGTGTCGAAGCGTTGCTCATTCGTGCGTGCTTACACCTGTCAAGAGCAGGAAGAGCTGCTCGCGGCACACGCCCCGCCATCCCGTAAGCAAGACGCCAGTAGCATGGCCAAGACACTTCATTTAAATACCAACGTGACGGACAGTTTCGACGCCGACTAGCCTGTGGACAGCTAGCTCCACAGCTAGCTCCACAGCTAGCTCCACAGCTAGCTCCACCGGCAGCCCTAGTGAGTGAGCCGGAACTTGCAGTGGCCCACCGCCGTCTGCCAGCGCACGACGCCCGCCACCACTTCCATCATGAGATAGCGCAAGTACTCGGCCGGCTGATTCTGCACGCGGCCGCCAAAGGTGACCTCGCAGGCCTGGACGCCCTCGGGCGAGCGCGTGTCCAGGAACATGTACCAGTTGAAGAGCTGCACATAGTTGCCTTCCGTCTCTGCGAACTGCGCCTGGCCCGGAGACAACGGGATGGAGCGGTACGTGATCAGATACCCGCCGTCAATACGTCCGCGAGCGATAAGCAGGATGGTGTGGTGCACCTGGCCGCTGTTGCTGCTCACACTGAGTCGCACAATGACGCAGTCCTCCGTCACGCACTGCAGTAGCACCAGCTCCTGTGTGTGCGGCTGGATCTGCCGATACAGCCGCAGGTCTGTGAGCAGGTTCCACGTCTTGTACACGAGCTCCTGTGGCGACACGTAGTCAAAGGACTGCGACAGCATGAAGCGCAGCGAGCCAGCGTTCAAGATGCGCTTGTCGCACCAGCCCAGCACTTCAGCGTCCAGGGATTCAAAGTCACGCTCGGCGCGGAAGGCCATGATGGCCTCGTAACTCTCTTTGACGCAGGCCATGGCCTCCTGACGCGTCATAGGCCGCGAGAATAGCACGCGCTGGAAGATGGGCGCTGTCTGCTGTGCGTCTTCCAGCCACGCGTCCTGGCGAGCGGGGTCCGATGGCTCGAGTGGCCGGAGCTGCGACTCACGAGGCACCAGAGCGGACGACTGGGCGTCGTACTCGGACACGATGGTCTGGTACGTGCTGTTCTGCATGTCGAAGCGCTGCAGCTTCTTGTGCAGCTCCAGCTTGTGCACGCGCAGCTGGTCGATGAGCGCCACCGTGTCCAGGAAGGCGCGGTTGGGCGTCGGTGGCGGCGTCGGTGTCGACGTCGGTGCCAACGAAGCGCTCTCGCTCTCTCGCTGCAGACGCGCGCGCTGCGCCTCCAGCGCCTCCATCTCCTCGCGCATCTGTAGGATCCGCGTCTTGAGTGCGTTCGTGCGGCGCCGCTCGTTGGCGTTGTGGCGCGACCGCCGCTGCGCCTCGCTCAGCGCTACAGGCAGAGATGGCGACGTGGCAGCGAGCGGTGGCAGCATGGCGACTGGTGACGTGTCCGTTGTGGTGGGCGTGCTGACGTCGCACTTGCCCTCCAGCGGTGTCGTGCTGCCGTCCGTGTTGATGGCGCCGCTAGAGGGTTCCGGCGCGTCGTCTCCCCAGCTCATGGTCGCGTTATATCGCGTCTGCGGACAGCAGGAGACGGACGTGGCGGTGCAGGCGCCTGCACTGCAGTCTGCAGTCTGTGGTCTGCAGCGGCGGCACGAGTCGCGGCTACGGCCGGCGGCTGCGTCGACCAGCGTGACGACCGCTGGCGGCGTTGATGACTGCGAGCGCCACGAGAACCTGCGCGGGCGCCGCGAAATGCCAAAGTAGGCGCCGACGCGCAGCGCAGAGCCCGGCACCGCCCCACAGCGAGGCGAGGCGCGGCGCAGGCCCAGCAGAAGACAGCGGCGGCAGCAGCAGCTCGGAGGCTCCCTTCCTCCCCAGCGCTCGCTTCCCCGACTCTGGCTTGTGCTGGCTGCCGCATGGTATGCAGAGCCGGTCCCCAGACTGCAGCCCCTCCCCGCCTCACTTTTGGGTCTTGCCTGATTAAGTGACGCTGGGCCGCTGGATCGCTGGCATCTGGGCTTGAATGGGCGGCTCGCTTAAGTGTCGGGAGCGGCGTGGAAGGGCGCATGGACACTTAGCGAAGGAGATCAACGTGTCGACACGGCTCCCGTTTAGGTGCAGACCGACCGGGCGAACTGCCGGGTTTCTCGCAAGACGGTTTAACGCTGCCTACTTAAGCAAGAGGGTGTACCAGTGTGCCGTTTGCCGTCCAATCACAGCAAGTGGCACGCCCTGCATCTTCAACTCTTCAATTGCCGCCGACTTCAAGGCGGGAGATGACGCTACAAGTGCATATCTACAAGGGCGCGCGGAAGGCCTGGCGCTGCCTGCTTGGCTGCTGCTCCCTTGGCGCCGTCGCTGGCGCAGACGCAAAGTACGGCAACGGCGCGGCCGACCGCGGGTGCTTGGGCGTGCAGATGCGCACGCGCACTTCTCCGCTCTTGCTGCTACTGGAGCTGCAGCTGCTGCCAAAGCTCAGTCGAGACACGGACGGAGACCGCCCGCGGCCTCGACTGCGACTGCGGCTGCGACTGCGTGCCACGCGCACCACAGGCGAGCCGCCCACCGTGCGCTGAGGAGACTGCAGTGACAGTGCCGATGTGGACGACGCCCAGTTGCGCTGACCCACGTCACTACGCAGCAGAATATCCGGCGCGTGTATACTCAGTCGGCGCCGTCGCACCTGACTCCGCATCTCCGTGGCTGTAGCTGTAGTTGTAGCCATCGACACATTCGCCACCGTGGCGCTACGTCGACGACTATCAGGTGGCGAGCTGTCCACGGTGTTCACGGCTTCACTATTGCCCGAGAGCTGCTTGGCCGACATGCGTGCCGGCGGTGTACGCAGCCCGCCCGCCGTCATGCTGCGTCGTTGTCGAGACGTCGGCGCCAGCGTGTCGGCATCAAAGTTGCTGACGCCCGAGGCAAACAACACCAGAGAGTGACGTCGCCCGCTCGCCAGTTCATCCGGTAGCCCCAGCGCCACTTCTTCGTCGCTCTCTTCGTCTTCCACGCCGCCAATGTCGTCATGGCCCCAGCGTCCGCTTCCAGGCTGCTGTGCCGCCTCGTGAGGGTGCTCGTGTGCGTCACCGACCGCGTACAACCTCGCGTCATCGCGCAGCACTTTGGCCACGCACGCTTTACAGAAGCAACGAGCTGTAACCGGCGCTCTTGCCGGCATGATCTCGTGTCGTACACTGCACTGTGCACAGGTCCAATGGCGACAGACAGCGCAGCGCCGTTTGAGCGCTGTCCCCAGCCTTCGCAGACACATGCCGCAGCGTCGCTCGCCGTCCAGCGACTCCTGCACGGACATCTGGGACAGCGACGCCTCGGCGCGCTCCGCCTCGCCATTCTGCACGGCCCGCGCCAGTTTCTTGGCCAACGACACAGCACGCACATCTGCGAGCGATACGAGGCAATCGGCCGCTGCACGTTCGGCCATGACACGCGGAAGTCCCAGTCCGAGTCCACGACCGCCGCCAGCGTCGAAGGAAGCTTGGTGGAAGACTTCCACACGGCCATGGCGCAACTGGCGGAAGAAGGAACAGAGGTAGAGCTGTGCACGCACCACGGAGCGGTTCTGGAAGGGCGGGCAGGACGGAAAGCTCACCGAGTGCCGCAGACGGAAGCCCAGTTGGCGACCTGTGCGCGGAGAGCGGATGAGCCCTGAGGCCGCCAAGTAGCACACGTCGCGGTCCTTGACGCCCAGAGACCCGCGCTTGAGCGCCCATTTAACCGCCAGAGAGCGGTACGGATCTCCAGGTGTCGGCGTCTCCACGCGGCACAGTACAGCGGCGTCCGCCACGCCGTCGCCCGTCAACTGCGCGCGGCCGCGGCGCTCGCGACCCGAGCGCCACATGCTGCCGTACATGACCTCTTCCAGCGCACCGTCCACGCTGCCCACGACGCGCACCCCGGGCAATCGCGCGTGCTCGTCCGAGTCCAAGGCTGTCGGCGCTGGGTGCTGCCTCTGGCGACGGCGGCGAGGCTGGTTGCAGGCTGGTTTCGACTTGTTCTTCTTGGGCTTCGCCTGCCGCTTGGAGAAGATCTTGACGCCGTCGCGCTGGCCCATGAGCTTCCAGGACACGGCGGACGAGGGCGCGTCAGATGCGGATCCATGCGCATGCGGCTGTGTCTGTGCTGCCGCATACTGCTCATAGCTGGCGAGGTAGCTGTCCAGCAGCCGCGTCTCCACGAGGTGGAGCTCCTGCGTCTCCTGCGGGGACAGGCGCACGGGCGCGAAGAAGTCCACGGGCAGTGGCAGCTTCATGGTCCCCGTCGTCGAGTGCAGCGCCCACCGCAGACGGGTGCTGGTGCTGCTGGGCTACGAGCGGGGTGAGGGCGGGAATGCAGCGCTTGGGTGCGGAGGCATTGCGCATGGCTCCGCGTAGCAGAAGGTTGCGCGAATCCGAGCGTCATGATCGGCTTCATCAAGCACGTGACGACGAGACCACGCGCTGAAAATTACCTGCGACCTGCGATACAGCATATCAGTGGACGTCCGTCAAATCAGGTTGGCGGTCGGGGAGGTGCTTGCAGCTGAGAAGTGGACTAGTTTAGGGAATGCACCTGGGTTCTCGCATTTCATGGGGGAGGAAGGGTTTCGATGGCCCCCTTTCACAACCCTACGCTCCAAAACATGCGATGGAAGAGCTCGAGCCTACTTTAAAGAAGTGAAAGAGGGCGCTCTGTGGAAAGCAGGTAAACCCCATCAGATGCTTGGCCAAATGCAGGATTAATGGGCAGGCCCAGGAAAATCCTGCCTCGATCTTGATCTTCTTGGTTTCGTCCAATCACCTAGCGGCTGCGTCCCGCGTTTCAACCAGTCAAGCGGCACGGCTCGCCTTCAGCACGCGCGTGAAGCGCTGCTACTGGTGGAAAAGTTCTTGAGCTGCCTCCGCATTGGTGTAAACCCTGCCGCCACGTCGCGTAATAAACATGATGCCCCCGCTCACAATCATCTTCGCCATCGAAGCCAAACACCGACAAGAAGCGACGCAGGTGGGCGGTCCGCTCTCGTCTTCGCCTCGACGCGCGTGCCCCGCCGCGCCGCCCCCGAGTTCCAGCTCCAGTTCTCCATCTGCAGCTCCACCTCGCGCTCCTCCTCGTGCTGGTTGCATCGTCGTTGGGTCTCCAGCAGCTCCGTTAGGCCCGTCTTCGCGTCGGGTTCCCCACCTACGCTTTAGCTCGCGAGGATGCTCCCGCAGCGTCAAGCCTCGGCCAAGCGCGCCATGGCGGCGCACTCGCGCACACGCCTGACACCGCGCAACGCCGTACTGGGAGCGTTGGCGCTTGTCTTCGCGCTGTACATGTACTACAACGTGCGCTTCTTCACGACGACGTCCACGACCACGAACGCTATCCAGTCCGGGACCGGCAAGGGCTGGCGCGCCTTCAACGGGCTGCCCAAGTCGCTAACCGAAGGTGAGGCGCTGGCTGCGGCCTCTGCGACGCGCCAGGTCTCGCAGCTAGTGTTCACCTCTACGTGCCGTGATCTGGACTTTATCCACGCCGAGGTGTTGGCCTTCACGGCTCGACGCACGGGCTACGACCGCAACATCACGCACTTGCTCTATGGCTGCAGTACAGAAGACGCGGAAGAGTTCATCCGCAAGAAAGACCCCCAGCACGGCGTGCAGACGCGTCACTTCCCAGCCATCTCGGCCGTGAACACCACTTTCGGTGAGGAGTTGCTTACCACGACTCTGAATCCATTGGTACTGGCGCAGTGGATGGTCGGCACGGACGATGGAGAGGGTGGTGATGCGCGTGGCCTGACGTTCCAGGAGCGCTACGGTCTGCAGGACGAGGACTACGTCATGGCCGTGGACAGCGACGCCATTTTCACCAAGAAGCTGGACATGTGGAACCTCATCGCCGAGGCCAACGACGCCATCGACCCGCACATCTTCGGCCAGGACGCGTCTTGGTACTGGCCCAACCGCTTCCCGCTCACCAAGGAGCAGCTCACGGCGCTGCTGCCTACTAATTCGCGTGCGCTGCTGCTCGAGGACTGGCGTGAGTACGCGGCTATTGCGCCTTTCGTGGCGGAAGTGAGTGCTTGGCAGGAGGTACTGCCGTCCGCCACCGACTTCTGGGGCAAATTGGCGCACGAGAAGCGCTATCTGGCCATCCCACTGGCTGCAGCCCACCAGAAGAGCATCATTGGCATCTCGGGGGTGCTCAGCGTGCACCACTACCCGTCGCGGTACCAGAACTGGGACTTTGTGGACGACATCAAGCACAATCCGTGCAACCAGACCGCAGAAGGACGCAATCTGGCACTGTCTTCCTATCCGATCTCCATTCGCGGCCTTAACTTCACGCTCCCGCAGTGGATCGACGGACGAGACTGGAGCTTCTTCGGGGATCAACTACCGCCCGACTTCTTGTCCTGTGACGCGTGGCTGCTACGCCAGCCCTCGGGGTATCTCTGGCATTTGGCCACGCACACGAACGGATACGAGCGCGTGCCCAACATCCTGCGTCGTCGCCACACTATGAGCGTGTGTCTGGCCACGGAGGCCTACAACAGCGCCGCCGAGAGCTACCGCTCGACCTTTTGTCCCACAGGTTTCAACCACAATCGTCGGATCCCCATGGAGTTCCAGCAGCAGACGTGGGGCAGCGCCGTGGCGCTGGCTCCCAATACTCCCATGGAGGAGAACCCGCCCGTGTACTTCGGCAACTATAAGCGCAAGAAACGCATCGGCATGGAGGACGAGAGCGAGCGCAAGCCAGGCAGCGAAGGCAGCGACGAGCTGCACTTTGTCTTCTCGACGTCTTGTGAGCCGTATCAGGACTGGCAGAGTGAAGCGCTAGCTCAGAGTTTCGCGCGCGTGGGCCAGCGCGGCTCACTCACGCGCATTGTTAGCGGCTGCTCGGAAGCGGCGCTCAAGACACTACTGCGGCGTTCGTACCAGTCAGCGCCGCATCTTCGCATCCACGTGACGCGCGACTTTCGCTCGCTCCCCATGTTCAAGGAGGTATCAGACGATGTGGAAGCTGCTACGACTCCAGACGACTACGCGCCATACAACAAACCATTCGGACTGCAGGACTGGCTCAAAACTGCCAACCCACCAGTACGTGAAGAGTTGGTGGTCATTCTAGACCCAGACTTCCTCTTCCTCAAGCCGTTTGCAGTGAACACGGGCGGTCGTGTGGCGTCAGCGAAGGGCGTGGACTCGGGCGACTACCAGAAGGACGGAGAGGTGGTGGAAGGCATGCGGCAGTACAAGCGCTTCTTCGTGTACGAAGGCTCTCGGGACGTGAACACCGTGAGCGACACGGTCCGTGACGGCGTGGCCGTGGCGCAGCGCTGGTCTGGATACCTGGGCACGGCAGCCTTTGTCAACAACAGCATGATTTGTCCCGAGTGCGAGAAGGTCTCGGAGGCGGACGCTGCCGAGTACTATGCTGTAGGACCGCCCTACGCGCTCACACGGCGCGATCTGGCGCTGATCGTGGATGACTACTGCAACATTACGGTGCTCAAGCGTGAGCAGCAACAACGCGATCACTGGATGAGCGAGATGCTGGGTTATTCGCTGGCAGCGGCCAAGCACGGAGTGAAGCACACCACGTTCGACAACCTGGCGCTGGCCAACAAGGACGACGACTACGCCGCCTTCGTGAAACTCTTCAAGGGCAATCCGTGCCAAGACCCCGTGACGCCGCTCATCCCGGGCGAGGCGCCGGCGCTGCTGCACGGCTGCCACCTGTACGAGGCCTCTGACGACCGCGGTCTGGAGTGGCTCTACTACAAGCAACTCATGCCCAACGACCTGTTCTCGTGCGACGCCTGGCTGCTGGCGGTGCCGCCTGCAAGTGTGTGGACGCAGGCCAAGCAGAGTCGCGACGTGAAGCGCATGCTGCAGGCTTATGGCGTCTGCACCAGCATCAAGGTGTTTAACCAGGCGCTCGTGGACTACAAGACGCGCGTGTGCACGGACGGCTTCAACGAGAACCGGCGTCTGCGGCTTGTCAAGGGCGCGCGCCGTGATCTGCTCAAGGTCGGCCAGGTGCAGGACGCCTGGGAACAGGCCGCGCAGGAGAATGCGCCCGTGGAGGTGTAAGCCGGTGCGAATTGCTCGCAAACTCACGAGGTTTGCGACCTCTGGCTGTTCGTTGAATACTACGAGTGCTGTCATATCGGACGCCGCCGTCGTGCAGGTACTAGTAGACTGCGAGACGGAAGCCGCGCCGGGTGTTGATGCATGCGACTCGCACATCGCCCCTGAAAGCTGGCTTGCTCAGCCACGTAGGATCGCCGCGCAATCGCAGGCGCTCGCATAGAGAGTAGCCGGGTGTGCGAGTGATGCAGGGAAGACAGGGGATAGAGACCCTGACAACGCGTCGCTGCCACTCTCGGTTAATCACTGCATTAATCTGAGCGGAGCCAATCAGCGGCCTTCGAACAGCGCACTCTGGCGGCCTTTCAGCCAATCGCTGGTCGAATCAGCTCGGTGGTGCCGGTCTGGAGTGAGTTGCAGTCTGGTCGTAGACTATTCGCGTAGTCTTGTCGCTGCATTAGCTTCGCCAACTTTACCGGCCGGATATCCAGGTGCTCGCTCTGGTCCTGCGGCACATCTTACCAGTTGTCCTGCCCGCAGATTCAGTGCTGTCTCCACCAAAAGTCCCAACATTCCTCAACTTGCACGGCACAGCGCACCTCTCTCAAGCTCCGTTCAGCCGACAGAGCAGATCCAGCAAGAGACCTAGCCATGAACAAGAAGCTCGGCATCTTCGGCGCCGTGGTGGTGCTGGCAGTTGTGGGCACGATCGCCGGCGTGGTGCTCACGCGCTCCAGCTCCAGCGCGTCTTCAGCGAGCGAGGGCGACGGCACGGCCAGCGGTTCGTCCTCTGGGTCAAGTTTCACCTTCAGCGGCAGCAGCAGTGGCAGCAGCGCGTCTACGAGCCTCAAGAAGACCTCAACCAGCACAGGGAGCAGTTCAACGCCCACGGTGACGTCGGACCCGAGCGAGGCGTCCTTCGACCTGTCGGCCTTTGCAATCGGCGACTGGGGCGCCACGACGTACTCGAAGAACGGCTCGTGCTGCTCCCGGCGCTCGGACTACTACTACAATGGCTTTGACCGCCATGCCGTGGAGGGCGTGAGCACGCTCATGGCGCTCACGGCCGCGGAGAAGGAGCCGAGTGTGGTGCTGGGCCACGGCGACAACTTCTACTGGACGGGCATCCAGGGCCTCACGGACCAGGCTTACCGCTTCGACGAGACGTTCGAGAGCAAATACAAGGACGAGGCGCTCATCAACGTGCCATGGGTGAACGTCATGGGCAACCACGACTACGGCGGCGGCAGCTTCATTTGCTGGGAGGACCAGGAGCCGGCCGAGTGCAAGTCGGCCAAGGACCTGCTGGACGCGCTAGACGGCAAGTTCTCGCTGCAGTCGGACTACACGAGCCCGAACAACGACCGCTGGATCATGAAGGACCACTTCTACGTGCACACGGTCAATGCTGGCGACGTGAGTATCGACATCTTCAACGTGGACACGAATGACGCCGAGACGCACGGCGCCGACCAGATCTGCTGCCAGTGCTACGGCTACTCGGAGGGAGAGAGTAAGAAGTGCAAGACGGTGACGCGCGGCCACGAGTTCTGCGCGGGCGGTGACACGGATCTGTGGGACCAGTGCATGGACAAGTTCGCACAATGGGGCGAGGACTCCAAGACGCAGTTGCTGGAGGAGGTGGCCAAGTCCACGGCTACGTGGAAGATCGTTAACTCGCACTACGGCCCGTACAACCACTACGGCGAGACGAACGGCAAGAAGTGGATGGAGGCGCTCGAGAGCATCTCAGGCGCGCAGGGTGGCGTGCAGCTCTGGATCAACGGCCACACGCACGGCGAGAAACATGACTTTGCCAGCTTCAACATGCACTTTATCGAGAACGGTGCAGGTGGTGGTATCCAGAGCGAGGCGTCCAGCGGCATCCCAGAGTACGCGGCCTCTACGGTGGAGCACGTGTGGCGCGCACCCGGACTCAGCGACGGCAACACCTACGGCTTCTTCGAGCTGCAGGCCTCGGAGGAATGGCTCAAGGTACGCTTCCTCACGTTCGACAGCAGCTGGGTGCTCACCAAGGACGACGATGGCTTCGAGAGCGGCACCGTGGGTGGCGTCGAAGAGCAGCACTGCTGGTATATCCCCGTGGACGGCGGCAAGGGGCAGGAGTGTTGAGCTGGTAGACCATGGAGGCATGCATGTCCATGGATATACGTTTTGTTTGAGAGAGAGGTAGATTTTGCCCGAAAGAACTGGAGTTCGTGCTTGAATAGATAGCTCTGGTATTACCACCGTGCATCTGACCTCACCACGTCAGGGCCGCCGTTTCATCGGAAACTTCTGCGCTGGCACGAGCGCCGGAAGAGCGCAGAGGGACGATGGCGACCCTCAAGGCTGTCCCCTTCCCGCAGCGCCCGTTGGCTTTAGTTGAAACTTGATGCTTTGCCACACGATAGCACGTCTTCAGAGACACTAAGCCCAGCTGGGATGATAGTTCCATCGAGCCATTACGTCCGATGCCTTAGAGCAAGGCGCTGGGCGCATTTTGACTCGTACCATGCAGCGATCTCAGCGTCGCCGAGTGAGATATGACGATAATACTGTGCCGTTGAGATACCAGCGTCCGCAGTGAGCCGGTGTCTGCGCATGCTTTTGTGAAGGTCTCCAGCACGTTCGTGTCATCGTGTGCCGCCAGCGGTCGTATTTCCGGCCACAAGGCCCTCTACTTCAACTACGCACACCCGCCTCGAAGCTGGCCAAGTACATCGTTATCAGAAGCGAGCTCTGTGTCGCGCAGTACCAATGCGACGGCTTACTCGAGCCAATGAGAAAGACGACAAAAGAGACCCCCTGGGGAGGCTGACGTACGAAGATACGACGCCAGCTCGCGGCCCTTTGAGAAGGCTTCCACTGCTCTCCTCTCTGTGCAAGCTCCCGAGGGGGCGGCGTGAATTCTCCTCAGTCTGCAATCTCCCACCGACCACCCAAGCGAAGTCTCCACAGCTTCCTTCCTTCCCTCCTGTCCCAGCTCCCAGCTCCACTCGACAGCCATGAAGATCTCTACTGCTCCTACGCTCATTGCCCTCGTCAGCATCGCCACTACCGCTCCCCTGGCGAGTGCGGCCGACTGTGACATGGCCGCCATCGAGGCCAAGCTGTACCCGAACGCCACCGAGGGGCTGGCCAACTGCGAGGAGGCCACGGGCATCGACATCTTCGCTGTGAACGAGTTCCCGACCACGGAGCAGGTCACGACGCTGTCCGAG
>JAADYK010000678.1:0-15610 GCA_023338225.1 Halophytophthora batemanensis
AGCTCGATCATCTCGTCGATCTCGCCCTCCGGGTAGTTCTCGAACTCCCACACCTCGCGCGAGCGCTCGTGGTTCACCAGATCGGCCTCGGCCTGGCTGCTGAGCATGTCGCCCAGCCCCATGCTCAGTCCGTCAGCCACCAGATGCGCCAGGCCGATGATCAGGATCACCGAGTGCGGCAGTCCCGAGCCGGCCACGGACGTGACGGTTGCGAAGGTGGTGATGATACCGTCCAGTCCGCCGTACACGCCGCTCTTGATGTGCTCGCCGCCCGTCATGTGGTTCTCCTGCGCGTGCGTGTGCGACCCCATCTCCATCTTGAGCTGGTGCAGCGCGCGCGACGCCTCGGCGTCGCCCTTGCCGAACGCGTTCTTGACCTCCGACATGACCTGGTTGTAGCTGTTGGTGCCGTAGTCGGCCTTGCCCGACCCGCTCAGGATGCCGCTGCTGCCGTTGCTGCTCATCGCTGCTTGCTTGCTTGCTTTGCCGCTCTTGTCTGTCGTGCTCGTGCTCGTGCTGGCCTGGAGACTGCTGGCCGGGGAGCTGCTTGCTCAGTTGGGCTTGAAGCGGCGGATTTGCACAAATGAGCTCGCTCAGCGCGCGCGCGGCTCCAGAGGAGGCCAAAGATCCCGGGATCCGAAAAACCATACTTTAATCAAGTCCGTAAATTCGTTCGTTTCCACTGCGCGGCCTTCTTTCACATGGCAAAAGCATTGCTGCGGCAGACCCTGCGGGCATCTGGCTAACGCCACAGCATTTCCAACAGGATCCAAGTCGAAAATAACACTGTTTTCGGAACCTACCTTGCGTCCAGATAGTTTGCCCCGCTGAAGCGGAGAGCACGCTGTGTCCTTGCAGCCATCGCGTGGTTGACTGGCTGGCTGGCACCGGAACCAATGCACTGCCCAAAGCGCAAGGAGGGCAATGGACTAGTGGCCTGCCGTCGCGTCCTTGCACTGCGAGCGGATTTCAGCCGACTCAAATCAAAAGGGCGGACCGGGCTAAGATTCGGCGCAGCCAGCGAGCACAGCAGCGGCATGCCAGCCTGCCAGCCTGCCAGCCTGCCAGCCTGCCACCACCTGGCCACTGGTCAGATACTCGTGCCTCCGATCGTGGAGGCGCTTCCATTGGACTGGAGGCGCGTGCGCACAAGGGAACCCGACACGCACCTCGGTGATTTTTATCACCTCATCCGGCGACATGGAGCTTCAAATCCCCAAGGTGGCAGAGCGCAAACGGCCACACGCCCAGTTTCACCAGCGCCCGCCACGGGCTCTATCCAAAGCAACGCGTGGCAACCCGCGGCTTCGGTCTCGTCCGCCACTCAACCTGGATCTGAAATTGGGCGGCCAGTCCGGATTATGCCAAGTTTATGAAGCGGATAAATTCGGACAAAATTGCGCTGGCGCCGTTTTTGCGCGTCTTACCACGTCCGACGTCGCGCATTCTGTATTTTGGACGACGAGTTTTAATTCGGTGTATTGCAAGGGGACGAATTTACGGAATCGGGCAAGATTCGCTGGCGGACAACGCGTCGCGAAGATCGCGAAAGCCGCAACACGCGGCTCCGGCACAATTCGCCCCCAGAAAGCGTATCCTGTTTCAAGTACGTGGTTCATGGTCTCCGACGTCTCCGGTTTGCTCAACGCAAAGTCTTGCCTGGTGACGACACCACCAGAATGGCTTGACCCCGGCGCATCATCATGCCATCATTCCGATTATCAGCGTGGAATGTTTGTGAGAGTGGAATATGAATATTGGATGGCCCGATTAACAATAGTAAAGTCAATGTCATTTTCTCGGCTACCGAACGAAATTTGCGCGCCAAAATAGCTGGAGCGTCCGAAAGTCTACAGCTACAATATCTTTGTCAATCTTTTGAAGTGTGCGACTCAATTCGGATATGTTGACGCTGCGCGTACGCACTATTGACTGATACCTTGCGTACCGTGAAATTCACAGTATGGCGCCCAATAAGGTCACGGACTGATGCTGGCCAAGTGTCACAAAAACTGGAACGGACCCTGAAGTTACAGTGTACAACAGACAAATGAAATGGAAGTGGAAAGACAAACGAATTCGTGGCTCCGACAGTGCCTTGCCAGCCACAGCTCAATGCACACTGCTTACTTTGGCTCTGCTTGGCACTAGGATGGGGCGCTGTCTGCCTATCGGGGCGGTCGAGAGGAGTCAAATGAAGAGAATGACCACGGTGAGCGCTTCGCAGCAGGAAATCACGCGGCAGTTCGGTCGCTTGCGGTCGTTTATGTCGCGTGTATAAAGTGCAACAGGTCAAGACAAGGCTGAGGAGAAGCGAGGGCGTCCAGCGACACTGACGGACTACGACATGGTCAGTAGTACTCACCCTCGGTTTCAACGTAGTGCAGCTTGTTCAGGTCAGCCGAGACAAGAGATTTTGTACCTGGTATCGAGGAGTAAGTCTTCTCAGCTGTGTGTGTGTGTGTGTGTTTTACTACATGGAAGTAGTACACAAGGAGCTGGAAAGATGTGTCTGGTCCGAACACTTCTTGCAGCGTATTTGGCTGAGCGGTGTCCGCAGCGCCCATTACATGAGCTACGTGGAGAGACTTGTCCATGACGTCAGAGTAGGCCCATCTCAGTAGAGCCAGAACCTCGGTAAACTGAAGTTCTTTTGCTGGGATGAATACGTTTAATCGATGGGAGTTTCTGGAGCAGTCGAGTTGGATCGCCACGAGCACCGGGTATACGACTTGTGTGAGTTTATAGGTAGCATCAAGGTGAAGGGTGAACGCGTCCGAAGCCTGACCTGTCAGACACAACAGCATTTCGGAGCTGAACTCGACAACAAAAGGGTCTTACTACCTCCGATACCAACTCCAGGCTTGGCCGCCTAATCAACACACCACAGCATAGCAAAAGCAACCGTCTCTTCTTCCCGACCCATAAGGCTACCACAGCTATGTTTGCTCGAATGTCAGTAAACCTGTCACTTCCACGAAGGCGGACCAACACGTGGTAGTACGCCAGCTTCTGGACGATGCTTAGTGGTGGTGCCATGGTTTCGTCGAGGCGATAGTGGCGGGGGAGAGCGTTCCACATTCATTTGGGCTTAAGATCATATTCCGTCCAGTCGGAAGCTGTGGTCTTTGTTGAGCTCACCAATACAGGCTTGTGAGGTTTCAAAGTGGTGCTACGTGGTATACGCTACTTGAAGGGTGGCGAGGTCGAGCACTTGGCATCGCAGAAATCGTTCACGCCACAGACAGCGTGCTCACAGCTTGGCAGCGGAATACGCACTATATTTGCATACTAGATACTATGTGCAGATGGCGTGGGGAGCGGGCACCATCCCGAGATTGCATGGACCGAGATGGCTCTCCATCATACCGAGGTGCTTAAAGCCTTCTAGCAGCATCTCTGTATCTCCCACCGGCAACGCCACGGTTAGTGTCTCGATTCATGATTTGAGGGGCATCAAGCGTGAGTAGAACTAGAGGTGCGATGTGTGAAGACGGCGTGGGTGCAGTGAAAAGTGTACGGAAATCGAATTCGTCTGGAGATTGGCTTGGGCGCATGCAAACCCACAAAGTTATCGTCCTGGCGTTTACCTCTACTCTTGGTGATGACACCAAGTTCTCCGATTGATGTATGGACGCACACTCCTACATCACTCGCACAGACCTCAAGTGCCCTCATCTCCAGCACCGCCGTCCAGACGAACCCCTTTCCTTGGCACTCACGTTGTCCGTATTCCATCTAAGATACTTTTGTCTGCTCTACTTTGCATGCCACATGAGAGCGCAGGAACCTGATGCTAATGAACCTGAATAGCTCAGGCACTCAGCCGTCAAGTGTGGATATCGGAAGAAAAGCAATCAGGTTGTGTTGCTCTACAAATGGGTGCTAACACGGACAGAACACAGGAACACACGGAGAAGGCTGCACATACACGTGCAAACGTGACAAGTCTCCATGCTCTTCTGTTGCCCAGTCCACCTACCTTAGTGTGTAAGTCACACAATTTCTCCCCTCGCCAGCTTCCCTCGGTTCTATCATCACCCCCGCCAGCCAAGCAGCCCCACATGTGGTTCTTCATCGCGCTGGACATCGCACACCATGATTCAACACGTTTGTCTAACACCACCAAGAAACCACAGCAGCGCTCGCGACCGCACGAAGCACGTGCAACCAGCGTACACGACCACCTCACGTCGTCGTGCATCACCCACATGAGGTAAGCTCACTCTCGCTACAGGATACCTCGATGTAGTTGTGCTCGTTCGCCTATAGAGGATGCTCGTCCGATGGATCCCTACTACTTAGCTTTTGTGGAGCAATTGGATAACACCGCTTCACCCGTGATACTTGTGTGTTCCAAATGCTACAGAGCAAAGAGTAGGTGTGTATAAGCACCGTATTTCCGAAATTACTTGTGCGGGAACAGGTGAGCTTCCATATCGACTACTCAACCAGTTTCAGCTGGCCATCAAACTCGAGAAGTCTGTGTTGTGGCTCAAGACGTGTCGACGCCGTAATGTCTTCCTTCGTATCTTTCATGCGTGTGTTACAGATCTGAGGAAGCTTGATCGCAACTGCATGGACCACGATCAAATAAGGCGAATTCAACAGGAACACGACACTCGAATGTGTGTCTACACACACGCGTAGCAGACTTCGTCAACGCAACACAATGACACCTACGCGCATCGTGCAAGGTGGATGTGTGGTTGCCACGAAAGGCTGTCCTCTTGCAGGTTGCTGTCCACATTACTCGAGTAACGCCGTCATAAGTGTGTACATCTTCAGCTTCTGGTAGGTCGTGCTTGCATACCCTGTTATTGACTCGAAGCAAAGAGGGCAGCGAGGTGGAAGGACCAAGTAGCGCCTGGTATGCTCACCACTAAACCCTCATGCACCACTTGGTTAAGGTTGTAGGTCATGTCGAGGTGGAGAATAGATACGCTTGGGTCTTGATCCACTCCGTGCAGCAATGGCTTGGTTGTCATCCCCACGAGGAACGGACCACTGTCGCCTCCGACTCCAATGATCAGTTCACCCTGTGTATTATAGCATCATGTATTGGTGAACAGCCTGCGCTCACCTTCATTCGTACCGCACGCTGCAGTGCGTACGTGCTCTACCACTCGTGTCAAGTGATCGTGATCCCTTTCGTGGTCGCGGCAAAGTTGATTCGCGTAATGCTACACTTCAATTCGTGTAGGGACCTGTTCTTGGCGTAGGTGAAACTTGATCGCCATGTCTGAACGGGTGCTCTTGGGCTTGAGTCCCGCGAGCACCAATTACGTCGCAAAAAAAGCTTGAGTGGAGCATCATCTCGAGTGGACAGGTCGCGCTGGCTGTCGATTGTTGGGCGTACGCCTCCCAGATCGACCCGACGCCGTGAATAACGTCGTGCAGCTCATTTCTCGTCCATGGATGTCGAGTGTAAGGCGCAAGCACTGACAGACTGCTCGCACCTGCATATCACCCACTGTGTTCGCATGAATTGTGACGCGACGAGGTTACACGGCGAGCACGCGCTGCGCTCGCCCTTGATGCGGTCAATCTTCTGTATGCTGTGCCATAGAATATACATGCCTTCTAGCGCCACCTCGCTGCAGATGACGACCCATGGAATTGCTCCGGCCATGATCTCTTGCTTCCAGGTGGCTGGTGCGTGCTGTGTGCTTGCTTGGGGGCTGCTCGAGTGGCAGTGCCGAGACTGGGACAAAAGTTGTCCATCGTGAGGATGGTTTACAATTTTGATCGGATCAAACTGACATTTGTGCCAATGTGATTGGATAAAGCACACATCTTGTGCCTTGCGATTGGTTGAAACCATGTTTCGCGAAAGTTCAACTTTGGCGCGACTAATTTGCCTTTGCAAGTGCTGCTCGTGCAGTGGTTGGTTGTATCCTGCATTTTCAGCATTATGCAGTTATTTTGGCGTGCTGCCACGCTACCCTCGACCAGATAGAGAGCTCCAGTGCTAGCTCTAGGCCTCGGCACTCCGAGAGACTCTCGATGGGGAGCGAGTGACCCTGAGGCCTGGACGATGCTCCTTCTCGAGTTCATACTCAAGGCTGACTTCGTGAAGACGCCGTTGTATCCCGTGCGGAGCTCCTAAGCATGAGGTCCAACATCTAGGATTCCCAGCAGGGCGTTAGCGCTAGTCTCGTATGCACCAGCTGCCATGAACCCTGCCTGTGTCGCTCACTTGGCGCCGAACGCCACTGAGAACAATGGTATGCACTGCAACGAGGGCTCATGCCATGAACTTCATGGCTCACAGGCACAGGCTCGTGCTGCATGCTCAGCAATTGCTCACTCGCTTATTCTGGCAGTTGCGGACTCAAACGAGGTCCTGCAGGCGTTTGGTCCCCTCTCGGATCTCACTGCAGTAGAGAAATCCTCACTCCGATGCATACCCAGGGACGAGAGGCTGCTTTCATCTGCAAGCTATTTCAAGCAGATGTCTTGGTCTTCTGTAGGCGGATAAGCTTGGTTTGAAGCTGCCATCAAACCAGCAGCGGGCATCTATCTATTCGTGGCATCCAGTCCCGTGTGACTGCAGCCGGTCAGATTTGCAGGCCGTCTGCTATGCTTGAGGCCCTCCTCTGCCTGCCTCTCCGTCTCACTCGCCACCTCCCTGGCGCTCTGATCTCATAATCTTGAGCTGCTCGCTTGCTGCCATTGGCTTCGACGCCTGTCATCTGTACGCCAGGACGTCTCACAGCGGTCTTAGCCCCCACCGAGTGCAGCCATGCCCCCTCTGTGGAGTTAGACAGCAGTTCTCGACGTGCCTTCCCCTTGCTCGAGCGCGTCATTTTCCATCTCCTCCGTCAAAAGAACAGACTCTTGCAAGCCGTCTCGAGGCAGCCAGCTCCACGTTCCGAGTGCAGATCCGGTCTGCGGCAGAAGAGCTCTAGTCTCTCACCGCATCCAGCCAGCATGACGTCGCCCGGCTCGCCTCCGCGTGCAGCTACGTCGCCGGGGAAGTCTCCGTCCAAGCCGCCAGGGAGTCCCATGCAACACACCGCCTTCGCGGACATCAAGTCTTCCTGCGGCGAGCAGGTGGACTCTCGTAAGGTCACGGCGCCCGTGACAGTCTTTGGCAGTGGCACGCGTCCTCGCACCACCAATGGCTCCAAGTCCCCGGGTCCTGGAGCCTACCAGATCCCATCTTCCATCGGCAAGCCTGTGCTGTCCACTATGGCTCAAGCTCCAGCATGCTCCATCAGCGGGCGGGAGAAATTCGGCTCCACGTCAGACCTCAAGAGCTCCGCCAAATTCCCCGGTCCAGGCGACTACACCACCAGTATCGTGAACCCTCGCGAACGTGCAGCACCAAGCTACTCGCTAGGCAAGAAGTGGGGGCCTATGTCTGGTCAGAAGAAGTACCCTGGTCCTGGTGCCTACGAGACGACCCCGACCATCGGGCGGACGGTGCTGTCCACGCAGAAGACACTGCCCATGTCGTCCTTCCCCAAGGTCGAGCGCAAGCCGCTACGTACTTCCAGCGCGGCAGACGTCGGACCTGGCCAATACTCGGTCGTGGTGGAAGCGGTAGGCCGCCAGTCTGTGTCCACACTCACGTCCGCCGCCGCCTACTCCTTCGGCACGGAGACGCGCACCAAGACCAGCCGCACAACAGCAGACGGCGTGCCAGGGCCCAACTCGTATGAGAGCAAGAGCTCAGTGGGCAAGCAGGTAGAGTCCACGTACCGCACGGCGCCCAAGTGCTCCATGTCCGGACGAACCAAGTTCGGCAGCCATTTCTAGCGCGCTTTCTTCCCTGACCAAAGTCTACCTCGAGACGAAGACAGCTCGAGACCTGATGGCACGAAAGGGTAGACAGTAGGAACACGCACGTGTCCGGGCAACAGCGAGACAGCGGGGCTCAAGCAGTTCGTGTCCCTCCCGCCCATGTATCTATCACAATCACCTTCACTGGCAGTTAAGCTCTTCTCCTTGCCTTCCCACCCCGCATCCAGTCGGCTTCCTCTAACAAGAAAGACATGTATTGCCGTGGTCGTACTCTTGAGCACAGCAGCATGCCCAGTGGAGTTCTACCGAAGCACTACTGACTTGCCTTGGCCACTGCACTTGTCGCGGGAGCCTTGTCTTCGTCCTCATCGTCGTCCTCGTTTGCGTGCTGCATCTTCCAAGCGCGCACACGCTCGAACTCATTGTAGTGCATCTTGCGCTTCTCGGCGAACTTGGGGTCTTTGTGGATCTTCTTGCCTTCTGCGTCACGCTCCGCGAACACAATGCCGCCGCCGCCGCCGCCGGCGCCAGCGCGACGGCCGCTGGACGCAGAGGACACGGACGAGCACTCGTCGTCGCTGCTGTCCCATTCGCTCTTCTTGGCGTCCTTTACGTTCTGCAGCTTCTCCTGCAGTTCATCCCACTACAGCAACACAACCCATTAGTCGGTCGCATCCAGGTCGTGCTGACCGCTTGCTGCTAGAACTGCTGCTAGAACTGCTGCAATGCTCGTGCACGCACCTCGATGGACTGTTTGCCCTCTTTGCCAGAGAGACTGCGCGCGGGCGAGACGCTGCCCAGGTCCTCGGCCTGCATGTCGGAGCCGGCGTAGTAGTGGTAGGGCGTGTCGGGCTCGTCAATCTTCATGCGCGTGCCGCGTTCCAGGTCATGTCGGGCGATGGTTTCCTCGTCCCAGGTCACGTGGGGCTCCTGCGAGTCCGCGGCGGCAGCGCCCGAGGGTTTCGCGGCCGCGGGCTTCTTGGCCTCGCCGCCAGGCGTGGCGATGTGCAGCGGCTTCTCCATCTCGCGAGCGCTCTTCTTCACTTTGGCGTCGCGGCCGGGTTGATGTGTTGGGCGGCCTGCGGGTGGCCCGACACCTCGTTCAAGTGTACCTCGCCCGCTTCCAGGCCGGCAGTTTGTATGCAGGTGCGCGAAGTCTGGGTGACTCGTGTAATTTGACGGGATGGAGACAATTGCGAAGCGTCGAGACACGCGAAACCTGCGGTTCGGCATGCGGGAGACCTTTTCCCCAGTGGCATTCCAGAAGACGGGGCCGCATGCCTCCGGCCTATGGCTGCGGATATCCAGCCCATGACAGACGCCTGTCACCCGGAGGCGAGCAGGGCACAGCCGACTCGAGCAGTATGGAGACCAGCGTGCGGTGGCAGGCCAGGAAGCCATGGCCCATGGGTCCCCCTGCGCATTGCGCATTGCGTGTTGCGTGCTGCTCGGCGCCGGCTGACGCCTCCGCCAGACCGCTCATTCGCAGCGACGGGGTCACTGATGGCGGCGCACTGCCAAGAATCCGCCTGCTGATCGCAGTCTGGGTGCCAAGTACTGAACCCTTGCGCTGGCGACGGGTGCTGCATCCATTGCACCCCTGGCGAAAGTCGCCCTTCGTTCTGGCGGTTCGCTGCCCGCACTGCCAACCGCTGGGCGCGCCACCAAGAAAGCGCTGGCCGCGTTGGCCTCCACGGCACCCGGCGCAGCGAGTTGGTCGACACCCCGCACACCGGTCTGCCGTAGCCTGGAGCCTGCACTGCGTGGTGGCAGCGCTAAACCCGCGAGCGCCACAACGAATCGACCGGCAGGCGAGTCTGCCAGCTTCCCGCGGGGCCCCGGAGTCGAGCACGAACGCAATTAGCCGTGCACACCCCTACCTGTCCAAGATCGTAGCTCTTCGCGACGCATACAAACACCAAGTCTAGTGCTTCAGGTGCAGCATAGACGCGACCCCAGCGCGTTTTCCTGCACCATGTCATGCTGTCTGGCTTCCAGGACCAAGAGGATGGCGGTGAGCGGAAGCGCTTCCACTTCTCAATTCCTCGCGCTCGCGCTACTTGGCCAGCTTCTTCCACACGCACACCACTTTTTCCGCCAAGATGTCTACCACCGCCATGTCCTTCATGTCATCGTCGGTGCCGATCCCGAGCCTGTCAGGAGACTCGGTGGAGTCGTCCAAGCAAGTCATGAAGGCCCTCAAGTGCGTGGCCTTCTCCAGCATGCAGGTGAGCGACATGATCAAGCGCAAGCGCGAGCGACTAGTGGCGCGCATCGCAGCCGTGACAGGCGAGACGCAGCTGCTGCAGGCCGACATCATGGAGAACGTGCTCAACCAGCAGCAGCGCGCCAGCCAGCTGGATGAGATCGAGGAGGACCTGGAGCGTGCGCAGACCCTGGGCAACCCGGAGCTAGTCAAGTCGCTCGCCGATGAGCTCAAGGCTGTGCGCGAGGAGGACGACAAGGGCGAGGTGCTGCTGCGCAACCTCAAGCGCACGGTGCGCTCGCGTCGCCGCCTGCGTGAGGAGCTGCTGGACGAGAAGAGCTGCGTGGAGGCGTCCATAGCCATCTTCTCGTGCAAGCAGAACCTCATCCAGTCGGTGCTCGCCACGTGCGCCAAGTCGTCCTTCGCCGACTCAGTGGACTCGCTGCAGGAGGACGAGTCCAGCAGCGCCAGTCAGAGCGACCTAGCTTCCAGCGAAATGGGCCAAAGCGACCAGAGCGACCTGGACGAGGACCTGAACTTGGCTCAGCAGGCCAACCAGGACTACCCGCAGATGCGGTGCGCCCAGCAGCCCGATCTGGACGACGAGCTGTGTCCCAGCACGGACCTCTCGTCTAACAGCGCCTGGTCCTTTGACAGCGACTCGCAGACGGATTCGTGCGGGCGACGTCGCTCGGCGTCCTTCCGTCCCATGGAAGAGCTGGACGAGGAGTCCACCAACCTGGAGGCTCATCGCCAGTCCGCCGGGGACGTTTACGGCGATGACGCCATGTACCACCAGTAAATGGCGGGTTGCCGCCTGACCCCAGCTTTGGGTCTCGTGTTGGGGGGTCAGCGGCGATTTGGAGGGAGCAGAAGCTGCTGGCCGGCTTATCTATCTACTTTGTACAATACCCTACACTAGCTGCGCAACTGCATGGAGTTCACTCGTGGGGGAGGTGAGCTCCGCCAGCTACCGTCGCTTGATGCGAGGAGAGCTGACCCGAAAAAGGTGGCAGGAGCAAGTGCGTTCGTTGTATCTGCGTCCGATTAAAATGCATGTACGTTACGTTTCCAAGCTTCCTGAGCTCCACTGCATTGGGGAGTCGCTGCAGACGCTTTGAATGGGCAAAGGTGATCACTTGCAATGTGTTGGTGTGTGGAGGCTCATCAGTGCAGTCATCCCTCGAGTTACCGAGGGGGTTTCCTCAATAAAGTTCAGAGCAGATCTTGGTATAGTTTGCGAACATCACACGAGCCTCCCTCCCTTCCGCCACGCGCGTCGAGACTCGCACACTGCAATGCTCTCCGCACGGACGTCAAGGGGAATGAAAGATGAAAACACACAGACGCATGCATGCATGCAGACACACACACACACACCGGCACGCAGGCTTCCACCGGTAGCCACACAGGAGCACAACCTTCCGGGGCTGTGCTCAAAGCCCTGCCTCCAGCCCACGGCCTCCAGGCACCTGCGTGCGGAGTGCCGGGTGCTGAATGCAGCGCTGTTGCCACCGCCTGCCTGCCTGCCTGCCTGCCAGTCTGCCTGCTGTCGCGCCAAGTCGAAGAGTGAGTGAGCGACTTGCTCTGCTTTGGCCATGGGGCCTTCAGTGCCTGACAACCAGTGAATCTCTCGTCTGGGACAGCGTGGGCCACCTTAAAATCGGGCCTTCCCATATGTCGCCTCCCACACAGCGCATTCGGCCTGTTTGAAACCCCTTTGCGCGCTCAACCTACTATCTTCCACAGTGCATTCGTTCTCACAGCCAAATCCAGCAAGAAGTTCGCAACCCCGCGTACCAGATCTGGCAGGCTATGCGTTCCTGCCGCCCGCTCCCTCCATATCGCGGGGCCGTTTTGCAGCTTGAGCAGGCGCCGACGCTATTTCAGGCCGTGGCTCTTCGGCGGAGCAAGCTGGCGTCGTTTCATAACCACTGGGCCGTTATTTGGCGCGGCGCATGCGATGGCCGGCCTTCCGGCCTTGCTGCAGCGCTCTGGGCCGTGGCGCCGGCATCAGCGGCGACTGCAGCTGTGGCTCCGTGCCGCTTACTCTTGAAAAAGATCCCCGCGACTCCCCGCGCACGCATAAGCCCGCCAGCCAGCCAACTAGACAGACAGACTAACAGACGCCACCATGGGGCTGCTCAACCTGCTGCGTAAGCTCAAGAAGGACGACAGCGAGGCGCGCATCCTGGTGCTAGGACTGGACAACGGCGGCAAGACCACCATCCTCAAGAAGCTCTCGGAGGAGGACATCAGCCACATCATGCCCACGCAGGGCTTCAACGTCAAGAGCCTGCAGGTGGACGGCTTCAAGCTCAACATGTGGGACATCGGCGGCCAGAAGACCATCCGCCCGTACTGGCGGAACTACTACGAGCAGACCGACGCCCTCGTACGCTCCTCTGTTTCTCCTCCACTGCGTTACGTCCCCAAACAACACGAATCTGACTCCGCAGGCCTGCTATGTGCATGTACTTGTGCTTGTCGCGTGCTAGATCTACGTGATCGACAGCGCTGACCGCCGTCGTTTGGAAGAGACGGGCATGGAGCTCGTGACGCTGCTGGAGGAGGAGAAGCTCTCGAACGTGCCCATTCTCGTGTTCGCCAACAAGCAGGACCTACTGAATGCGCTGCCCTCGGGCGAGATCTCCACGGCGCTCAACCTGGCCACCATCCGCGACCGCACCTGGCACATTCAGGCCTGCTCGGCCAAGTCGGGCGAGGGCCTGCAGGAGGGCATGGAGTGGATAGTCAACACAATGAGCTCCAGCTCCTCCACGGGCCGCGAGGCAAAGTAAGAGCAGAGCGCGCGGACAACGCCACGGAGGCCCGTCGAAGAGCAAGCGAACAAGCAACGCTTCCTCGAGCCACCAGTCTTGCAGATATGAAAGTCAGCCGGCCAGCCACCAACACCAACAGCAGCAGCAACAGCACTCGATAAAAAGGAAGACCCATTTTCAAGAACTCGCCTTCGTTCCAAAGTACTAGTATCCAAGCACACGCTCTGCTTTGTAATTACTGGGCTTCTTTCACTCTGCGCTTCTCCGCTCTTGTCGCTCCATCTAGCTGTGCGAGGGTAGCATCCGTCTGTCTCTCCTTGCAAAAGCCAACTGGATAGACACTTACGCCGGCAGCTCGAACGACACGTTGATGTCCACCTTCTCGGCCTGCGCGACAATGTCGGCGATCTTGACGGCCTTCTCGGCGGCGTCGTCCAGGTCGTTGGCCACAATCATCTTGATGCCCGAGTCGGCGATGATCTGACGCGCCTGCTCCACGTTGGTGCCCTGCAGACGGATGATCACCGGCTTCTTGAGGCCCAGGTCCTTGGCAGCCGCCACGATACCCGACGCAATCACGTCGCAGCGCATGATACCACCGAAGATGTTCACAAGGATGGACTTGACCTGGGCGTCCTGGTCCAGGATCTCGAAGGCCTTCTTCACCTGGCTCTCGGTGGCGCCTCCACCCACGTCCAGGAAGTTAGCGGGCGAGCCGCCAAACAGCGAGATGATGTCCATGGTGGCCATGGCCAGACCAGCACCGTTCACCAGGCAGCCGATGTTACCGTCCAGTCCAATGTAGTTGAGGTCGTACTCGCTGGCCTCCACCTCGCGCGGGTCCTCCTGCGTCTTGTCGCGCTTCTCGAAGATCTCGTGGTGGCGGAAGGCGGCGTTGTCGTCGTAGTTGAGCTTGGCGTCACAGGCGAAGATCTCGCCCTCGCGCGTCTCGGCCAGAGGGTTGATCTCCACGAGCGTGGCGTCCACGCCGATGAACATGTCGTAGAGCGCACGGATCTGGCTCTCCAGCTTCTTGCCCACAGCACCCTCACCGCCCAGACACTTGGCCAGACGCGCCACCTGCTCGTCCGTCGGGCCCGTCTTGATGTCCACGTTCTCCTTGAAGATGAGCTCGGGCGTGGCCGCAGCCACGTCCTCAATGGAGGTACCGCCCGACGGCGAGGCCACCATCACGGGGCCCTGCGACGCGCGGTCCATGAGGATCGAGAAGTACATCTCGCGACGCATCCACACGCGCTCCATAAGGAACACCTTGGCCACCTCGATGCCCTTCTCGCCAGTCTGCTTCGTCACCAGCGTCTCGCCCAGCATCTTCTTGGCAAACATCTCCGCCTGCTCCGGCCTGGAGGAGAAAAGCGAGGAGACAAGGCCAGTAGCATCAGTGTCAGAGTTGGCTTTACTGCGGACAGACGCAGAGGGAGTGCATATTCGCAAACGTACTTGGTGCACATGTGCACGCCGCCCTTGAAGCCGTTCTTGAACGTGCCCAGACCGCGGCCACCCGTGAGCGCCTGCGCCTTGATCACCACGTCCACGCCCTCTGCAGCCACGGAAGCACGCCACAGCGAATGTTAAAAAAATCATGCTCACCATCTATGCACGATCTCCATTCGGCCGCATCACATGCGAAGAAGCAGAGCAAGCGCTCTACTCCAGCGCAGCACCAGTCACGCAGGCAACTACAGAGAGAGAGAGAGGGAGAGAGAGAGAGCACGCACCACGGTCGCCACGGATCTTGTTGAAGGCCTCCTTGGCCTCCTCGGGCGTGTTGGCCGGGATGCCCATGGGCGTGGCCACGCCGAAGCCCTTCATGATGTCCAGCGACTGGAACTCGTGCAGGTTCAGGCGACGCACCTGCGCGCTCTGGCGCGCAGGCAGCGACAGCATGGAGGCGCTGGTGTTGCGCAGCACGCGGCTGAACATGGCGCTAGCGAGTCGGGACGGCGGCGAGCGACGGAGGCGAGCGACGAGCTGGCGAGATACACTGCCGGCTTCTCGGGAAATGGGGCCAAGTGACCGGCGCCAACAGGGCCGGGGGCTCGGCTCGCTCTCCGCCCCACACATGCGCGCAGGCCGGCTCGAATAGAAGCCCCTCAGGCAGTTTGAAGCGGGGAAAATCCCCGCGGAGCTTCCCCGCGCGCGCGGTTTGTATGGGCCCGTGCTGTTTGGCGGATTTCGGGGCCGCTGGGTGCGGTGGCGTTGTTGTTGGGTGAACCACTGAAACGCAGGGCGCAGGTATTGGGTAATAATAGGAGCAGGAGCTTGCGGATTGGTGGAAAACAAGGATCCCGGGCTTCTTCAAGTCCCGCTCGCGGTAGAAACGGGCCACTGCTGTTAAAAGCTCAGGAACCTCTCAATCATCCATCCGCCTCGATACATCCCTAAGTTACCATGAGATACCCAAGTACTGTCCTGGCCCTAGTGGACATACCGTTTGCTGTTCCAGGTCGATGTGTGGGAGCAAGCTAACGCACACCTGACACCGCGGAGTAGGCGTCTCCGGGCACCCAGACTCCAGGAGCCCGAGTGAGCAGGTGCTCGTGCTTGAGGTAGATGTTGTGCGCGGCGTTCACGTCGCGGTCAATCGTCAGGCTGCAGTGCGAGCACGAAAAGACCTCGCTGGTGATACTGTGGTTGGCTCTCCCACAGCACGAGCAGGCCTTCGTCGTGTAGTGCTCTTCCCACTCGATCACCCTTCCTCCAGCACGGCCCGGCTTGTACGACAGCAGCAGCGTGAACTTGTAGTGAGACCGCGCCAGCATTGCGCGCGAGGTCTTCCTGGAGATGCGTTGCTGCTTCGACGTCATGTCTTGCGTCTTGAACGATGGGAGGAGGACTTCCGTGTAGTTCG
>JAADYK010000679.1:0-15591 GCA_023338225.1 Halophytophthora batemanensis
CCGCGCATTGGGACCTTTCGTAAGTACGCTGGACCAGCGAGACGTTCAGGATGAGCAGCGCTCGAACGGAACGGCAGAGTACCGTGTGACTGTACAGTCAGATACGTGTTTCTCTAGCGTGGTGCGATTGCTGGCTGCTGGCCTGAGCATCCATCAGACGGCTGTGGTATGTCAGTCTCTGCCTGCAGCATCGTCTTCCTCTGGGTCGTTCAGCAACGATAGCGTCATGGACGACGCTGAGGTGGCGAAACTGGCCCGTGTGGCTGTGGGTGCCAATCTGCAGACGCTGGCGACTCTACTGCAGCGTAGCTGGGCCTTTGCACTCAGTCTACATGCTGTAAACCGCGGAGAACGCCAGTTCTTGGACGTGAGGCTGCGTGTGAGCTGTCACGGACGACTGGAGCGTTTCCATTTACTAGCGCTGCCTGTGAGCGCCACAACCAGCGGTGAAGTACTCTTCGACACCACGGCCAAGTTCTTGCAGGCGCTGCACAAGCGCTGGCTACGCAAAGTCGTCGGCTGCTCCACTGAAGGTGCTGTGGGGTCTTCTGCTGCTGTTGCGGGGCCTGTGGTCTTGGCTTTCGTTCGGCGACTGGAGCAACAAGCGCTTGCGGGTCTTGTACGCGTTTCCAGTGCACGACCGCAGTTGGATGCGCTGCTTGAGAGCTTTGTGGACGCTTTGCTGACTTCTCCGGAGTGCTTAGCGTGGCGTTCGCAGCTCGCCGCGCTTAGCGCGTATCTCCGACGACAGCAGAGCGTGGACAACGCGCCAGAGCTCGTGCAATTTTCTCAATGTCCGATGGAGCCGCACACGTCGTGGCAAAGTTTGGTGGAGGCTGCTCGCTGGTTCGATGGGGCTCGCTTGCCAATACAGCAGCTTCTGTCACGTACCAAGGCCGGCATTGCGCCACCCGCAACGTGGTGGGTTACTCTCAAACTGCTGCTTGTAGTAGGCGGACAAGCTGCAAAGACTCGCACAGCTCTTCAAGGTGGACACTCCACGCTGCTGTCTCAGCAGCCCGAACGTCTCTCAATGCTTCGATTGGCGCTGGCGGCTGATGTGGGCATTGAAGGTCCGTTGTCCGAGTATCAGCGCGCTGCACTACGTGATCCGAACCAGACGTCAGGCACGAATGCCACGTTGCAGTCTCCGGATGGCACTTTTGCTGCCAAGACGCAGTCTGTGGCGGCCTTTGTGCGTGGATTAGCTAGTTGGGTGACCGAGCTCTTTGAAGCGCTCATGCCGACGGCGCGTCAGAGCTTGGTCGTCAGTGCTGGCCACGCGTTGTTGACTCTAGCTCAAGGCCTTCATGGTGTGGTGGCCGAGTTGGAAGCGCAGGGGAGTGGCGGTGGCAGTGCCAATCTGCGGGCGTTTCCACCAGTGCTTCCTCATCAGCTGGCTGGTCTGCATCCTGTGGACTTCCAGGAGATCGTCCGCACCCACCGTGCACGTCTGGCCGAGTCTTTCTCAGATGCTCAGCTCGCTGCCGTTGAGAGTCAGCAGCGGGAGTTGCGTGTCGCCGCTGCCAGCGAAGCTGCTGTGCGTCAATTACTGGCGCTAGCAGCCGAACGACCTGATGCTGACTTCTCGCTGGCTTGGAGAGTGCTGCGACGGCGCTGGCCGGTGCTAGCCGAGTTCTGTGGTGGCTTGGCCACTGTGTTCCCTTCAACCGACGCTTCCGAGGAGTGTGTGAGCGCCGCGGATACCTTCGCCAACGTGGCTGCAGCTTCCACAGTGTCGACCACCGGCTCAACCGCTCGGCCTAGGCTGGTGGACTTCCCGCTTGAGGCTGGACTGCAATGCCAACAGTTCGCGCGGCTGGAGGCTCTGCGTGAGCTGCCACCCAGCCCCACCACCCAGTGTAGCCATCTGTTTTGAAATGGCTACACGTTGATGTCGCCCCGTCTGTCATTCGCCAGCTGGTACCTGCCATCCCCACGTGGTGACGAACATCAGTCGCTTGAAGCTGACCAGCCGCGTGGTCGTACAATCAACAGCGCCAAGCTGGTGTCTCTCCTCTGTGGAGCTTCGTGCTACCGCCGACAGCACCGGCATGCAGCTTGCTGAAAAAGGGAGATATGTGCGGGATAAATATGAATTTCTTATTGTCTACACCGGCGCGTCATGCTTCTAGGTACCGCCAAGCTCTTTACTGACGACGCCTTGGCAGACTTCGTAGCAGTGCGTGGACCCCATCTGTGCGTGCGACTGAGACCGGAACGAACGCGCTTGCTCTCGAATTCATCTCTTCCAATGTTTTTCGTTAAGCCTGAGTCTCGCCACCCACTCTTTCTGCTGTGTGCGCACTCGGCGTCCTCACGCCGCCCTCGCCGCTCTGTTCTGCTTTGCTTTGCGTCTTCTTTCCCTCAGCACTATACGAAAGCAAGCAACGGACCAAAACGCCAGATTCCACACAAATACACCCTCAGCCAGTAGCGGCGAACTCCAGCTCACCGATTCTCTCTCTCCTACTCCTCCCACCGAAGAAGCCCCAGCCAGGCCCGCCAGCCTCCGTCCACCTCGCCCCGGATCGCCTTCACCCGCGAGGCTCAGCTTCACAGACGCCCGCGACTTCCCCCCTGGCCTGTCTGCGGACGCCCATCTAGCCCTGGTGGGCCTCCAGGACGGCCATGGCCTCCTGGATCTTGGCCTCCAGCGCCTCCGGGCTCTCCAGCAGGTGCAGCAGCTCGCCGTTGTCCATCTCCAGCAGCATGCCCGTGATCTTGCCAGCCAGCTCAGGCTGCTGGCGGTGGATCAGCGGGTACAGGCGCTCGCCGATCATGTTCTTCTGGATCTCCGGCGACGCGGCGGCGAGGGCAGCCGACGTCAGCGGCTCCGGGCCGGCGTTCTGCACCTGGGCGACAGGCGGCATAGCGCCCTGCGGCGCACCAACGTCACGCGCCGGGTGGTTACGGGCGTTGGCCGTGTACTTGAAGTTGCGGCGGTTGGCCTGCGGGCCCTGCGGACCCTGCGGGCCGGGGCCCTGACGGCCACGACGCGGCTGGCCACGCTGCTGCTGCATGGGCATGCCGTAGCCCGGCATGGGGTAGCCGCCCGGGGCCGGCGCACCAGGCACACGCGCGCCGTACGGCATGGGGCCGCGCTGGACACCACGCGGCATCATCTGCTGCGGGTACACGAAGCCCTGGCGAGCCTGAGGCGGCAGCTGGTTGGGCTGCGCGTAGAACATCGGCGCGGCACCGTACATGGGCGGCTGGCCCATGGGCATGCCACGGCCCACCACCATACCAGCGCGCTGCTGGGCGTGCTGAGCCTCCAACTGGGCGCGACGCACCTCCTTGCGCTGGGCCAGAGCCACATACACGGGCTTGCCCGAGATCAGCTTGCCGTTCATGTCCGCGACGGCGGCATTGGCTTCTTCGGGGGTAGAGAAGCACACGAAGCCGAAGCCGCGCGAGTTGCCGTTCTGGTCACGCATGACACGCGACGACGTGATGGTGCCACAGCCCGAGAACGCCTCACGCAGCTCGTCGTCCGTGAGCTGGTCGTCCAGGTTCTTCACGTACAGGTTGACGCCCTGGTACTTGTTGATGCGCTCCATCTTGAGCTGTTCGAACTTGTTGCGCAGCTCGCGCTCACGCTCCGAGCGCTTCTGCGCCTTGCCCACGTACAGCTCAGTGTCCGTGCCGTCCGCGTGCTGGTACGTCTTGCCGTTCATGGCGTCCACGGCCTTGTGCGCCGAGGCCGAGTCCTCGTAGTTGACGAAACCGAAGCCGCGGTTCTGGTCCGGCGTCGTGTTGTCCTTCATGACCACGGCGCTCAGGATCTTGCCGAAGCCCTCGAACTCCTTCAGCAGGTCCGCGTCCGTCCACTGAGTGGGAATGTTCTTGACGTAGCAGTTGGTCCAGTCCTCCATGTCCGGGCGGTCCTGGCGCTTCTGGAAGTGGCCCACGAACACCTCCGTGCCGGCAATGAGCATGCCGTTGATCTTGGCAATGGCCTCGTTGGCGGCCTCAGCCGTCTCGTAGTGCACGTAGCCGTAGCCCTTGGAGGCACCCGTGGTGTGGTCAATAGCCACCTTGCACGACAGGATGTTGCCAAAGAGCGAGAAGGTGTCGTAGAGCGCCTTGTTGTCGATGGACGTGTCCAGGTTCTTCACGAAGATGTTGCCCACGCCCGACTTGCGCAGGGACGGGTCGCGCTGCGACCACATGATGCGGCACGGAACGCCCTTGATGCTGGTGAAGTTCATCGTGTCCAGCGCGCGCTCCGCGTCCGCCACGTTGTGGAAGTTCACGTAGGCGTAGCCCAGCGAGCGGCGCGTGACGGCGTCGCGGCACACGCGGATGGAGGCCACGGGGCCCACGGCGTTGAAGATCTCGAACAGCAGCGCCTCCGTCACGTCCGGGTGGATGTCTCCCACGTACAGCGACGCCGTGTGGAACGGCTGCGCCGCACCGGCGGCACCCGACGACGACGTCGACGCGGCCGGGGTCGACGTAGCAGTGGCCGTGCTCGCGCTCGTGCTCGCGGCGGGGGCCGTGCTGCTCGCAGGGGCGGCGGCAGGCGTGGTCGCCGGGCTCGAGGTAGGGGAAGTCGCGGAGTTGGCCATTGCTGTTGGAGCGCGCGATCAACAAGCAAGGGCAAGCAGCACACACAAGCACCACAGTTGCGTCAGTTGAAAGCTGCTTCCTGGCGTCCACAGAGCGCTCCCCGCGGCGAGCGACACCTCTGCGGACAGCGCCGAGCGCCGCGCAGCGCACGGCACCGCTTGCATCGCTGCTGCCTGCGCAGGGGCTGCAGCGCGCATGCATCCGCAGCCACGTGCAGCTCGCCATCCATCCATCGCCACCTGCAGCTTACCTGTCGTTGCGGGGGGAGCCGGTGTTTCTTTTTTTTGGTTTTTTGAAAAAGAGAAAAAAAGAGAGAATGGCTTGTCGGGGGCACCGCCGGGGCAAGCCTTGCTGCAAGGCGCAGGTTGGATGGCTCGGAGCGACCATGATTGGGTAGAAGTCAGGCATGTTGCAGTCTTTCCCGTATTTCGCCCAATCACGAGGCTACAAATGGATGGATGGCGGTGCGTGGGCTCTGATTTACGTAAAACAAAAAGCCTTTTGCCAAAACTTTAGGATGAAGGGAATAAGACAGAGAATATAACAACGAGTATTCTGTGTGGACGGTCTTTACCATCCGTCGCAAATGCCCCAGTCATACTCCAATCAAGACGAATGCAATAAAAACGAAAGCCTCAAACGAGGGCTCGGGGAGAAGCCGACCGGACTTTCTCTTGAGGTAGCAAGAGGCCTCCGCCACCAGTCAACGGTCCCCTTCACCCATTGGCAGAAAACAGGATCTCGGTGAAGTCCCGCGTGCGGATTGGCGTAAAAGGGAGTTGATTCGAGACCCCTGTAATCAGGCACTACTGCCACAAGTCCCTGTTTCGGCCGCGAAAGGTCGCGAGCGGACGTGGCGTGGGGCGGGCGGGCATGCAAGCGCTGACCTCTCAGCCGCGCTGCTGCGACTCCACCGCCGCCATTTGCAGCGCCTCGCCTCGGAAGTGACTGCCCCAACAGCATGGCCTCGCCCCTGATCACGCGCGCCGCGGACTTCTGTTCGTCGCCCAAGTTCGAGCGCGTCTTCGACAACTTTGCGAGGTGCGGCTGGGCTGCAAGCATGGCGACTGCCGTTGCTACTGCGCTGTGCGCTGTTGCGGTGCACGTCCCTCTTGCTGCTGTTGCTAAGCCCGTGGATGGTGTGCTGGCTGTGAGTAGGGAGCATGCCGACGTGTTTATCGACGCAACGGAGGCTAAGGGCGGCGACGCCGAGCACAAGCACGAGTAGGTGGCAGATGGACATGGCGTAGCCGGTGAGTCTGCGGTAGGGAACCCACGCTGCATTCGTTCGTGTGCGTGTGCATGTGCACTTCCTTCAGGTACAAGGAGTTGCACGACGAGTACTTGAAGCTCTTCGAGGAGGAACTGTCTGGTGCGTCAGTCAGTTGCATTCACCCGAGTCGTGCTGTTCGTATCTTCGCAGTGTAAGACTGAAGCGCCGTTGATCTCTTTGCACTCGACCTCGCTGCACGTCGCGCTTGCACCAGAGTTCGTGGACGCGGAGGGGTCGACGGTGGAAGAGTTCTTCCGCGAATGCCGCGAGATCCACGAGGGGCAGTACACGGCGCTCTTCGAGGAGCACGAATACGCCTGGTTCGTGGAGCACCTGCTGGCCTGCATGGACTACAAGCACTTCTACGGCCTCATGGTCAACGAGGCGCGCCGACTGCACCGCAAGTAACCAGCGAGGTGCCACACGCAGTAGTCTCCGGGCCGAGCACCTTCCTTTTACCTTCACAATGCAATGCACGCACGTCTCCCTTCCCATTCTCGCAGCATCATCCTCGAGTCGAAGTGTCCGTCCGCTTGAACGACGCTGTGACCTCTCAGCTCGGGTTGGTATTGGTTGAAAAGACGCATATTCACTTGTGATTGGCCATTAGTCGAACTCCCGACACGAAGCAGCTAGGATGTCGAGTGCAATGGCACCCGCAGCGGAGGAACGACTCTACGTCTGGGGCTCAGGTGCGTGGGAGCAGCTTCGCGGGACCACCAGAGGTTCGCTGCCGCGCCTTTGACTCGCATATGGCGGCGACTATGTGCAGGTGGCAGCGGCCAGCTCGGCCTCGGAGACGAGAACGACTACGCGCTCCCGCAGCGCTTCGCAAGCGGAAAGGTGTGTGTATGTGCGCGCGCGCGCTGCAACAAGACGCAAAGCTCCTTCCGTACAGGGCTAATGCATCTACTTGCTGCTTGTATATGGCGACGCGTCGAGGCAGATCTTTCCCTGGTCGGTCTCTACGGGTGGCCGGCACAGCGCAGGTCCGTGGATTAGACACACGGAAGTTTGCTCCTGCTCCTGCAAATGGACTCAAACTGAGCTCTTCGTTCTGCCGTGGATGCCGCATTTGCAGGACGAGGTGTCGACGGCCAGTTGTATCTATGGGGCGCGGACGACAATCGCCAGTTGGGACGGAGCACAGCGCAGCGTGAGGCCAAATCCGAGTGCGTGAGCCGACCGGAGCATCCTGCGGCTGTCATCCCCCAGACTCACGCAACCGAGAAGGTCGTCTTGGGCTGGTGCAGCAGTGTCGCAGTCGTCACTGAGCGTGCGACTAGACTGGAATCCGTCTACTCCTGGGGGTCAAACGACTATCGCCAACTGGGACGCGATAGTCGCCGCGCTGACGCCGAAGACGCGTCGAGTATCGTCGAATTCCCTTTCAGACTACGTGTTCAGAGCGTGTCCTGCGGCTGGAAGCACGTGCTGCTAGCCACGACTGAAGGTGCAGCATTCGCGTGGGGGACTGGGCGTCACGGGCAGCTTGGACTAGGCGACACAACGCTCAAGACCGACGTGCCAACACGCGTCGAAGCGCTTAAAAGCGAGCAACTCGTCCAGGTCTTGTGCGGCTGGGAGCACTCGATCTTCCGTGCCTCGAGTGGGGAAGTGTTCACATGTGGCAGCAACCGCCACGGTCAATTGGGGACTCCTGAACCTGTCACTGCAGCGTCCACGACGTCAAAACCCAAGCGGAAGAGTGTGAATCCGCTCCCCACACGCGTCTTGGCCGCTGGTGGCGCCAGTGCGAGTCTTATCGTGACCGAAGCCGCCTGTGGCTGGCACTTCGTGCTGTGTCTGACGGCGACCAACGAACTGGTGTCCTGGGGCAAAGGCAGCCACGGACAATTGGGACTCGGCACCACGAGCAACGTCAGTGAACCTACTCGCGTGCCGTTCCCGTTCCAAGTGAAGCAGTTCGCGTGTGGCAGTGAACATGTACTGGTGGTGACGGACGATGGCGATCTGTACACGTGCGGCTGGGGCGAGCACGGCAATCTGGGTGAGTTCACGTGCTCCCACTTGGGCAAATGAGCTTCGAACTGACCGGTCTGTGTGTGATCGCATGCAATGATTCAGGCCACGGGGACAACGCCAATCGGACGTCGTTGGAGAAGGTGGCCTTCTTTGCCAGCGCCGAAGAGAAGGTTGTGAGCGCCAAAGCTGGTGGAGCCGTGTCCTTGGCGCTAACAATCCCACGCGGTTCTACTGGAGGTGACGTGGAGTAGATGGGAACGAGCTCGGCAGACGAAGTTCATGGAGACAATGGGACCAAGTGGCACGAAGGGTTCGAACGATCTAGCGAGCGGTCAAGACTCGACCATTGTATGGCCATTGGATAAGCAAGCGTATCACCTCTGTGCGTCGCTTCTCTCGGATCACACTGCGCCATCTTGTCCACCGATTGCCATGGCGGCGTGCTGTTTTACAGTCGCTTGATCATGCGCTTCACCTTGACCTTGCGAGCCTCAATGACACGCAGTTGGCGCTCCAGCTCTTCCAGTTCCTCGCCTGTGGGCTTCATGGTCAGGATCTTGAGGTTCAGTTGCTTCTCCTGCAGACGCAGTTTGGCCAGTTCCTGCTCCAGCTCCTGCTTGGACTGCGGGAGCTTCGGATTGGCCGCAGACACCATGGAAGGAGGCGCGAAGAACGGCAGCCCCGACGACGCCGCGCTCGGGTTCAGCATGGACGGCGGCGCGCTCGTTGTCGCAGCCGCCGGCACAGACGCTTCCGGGGACGGAGAAGGAGTAGCAGTAGCATTCGCCTTGGTCTTAGCTGTCTGCACGCTGGCGCGCTTCTGGGCCTGCTTCTCAGCGTCGTGAGCGTTCACGTCGAGCTCTTCGGCCTGCGCGACGCCCATCTTGCTGTCCACCAGCTTGCTAAACTTGTTGACAAAGTAAGACTCTGCGAGGGACGACATAGAGAGCGCAGTCAGTGAGCCTGCCAGCAGTCTAAGGCAGGGAAAGCAGCGTAAACGCCAACGAACGCACCGTCCTTGCCGACGACGGTGGTGTAGAGCCCGTTGAGCAGCACGACCCCGAAGACGATCCAGTAGAAGCGCATGGCCAGCGACACGGGCTGGCGAGAGCGGTCGCCCCAGTCCGAGCCGATGATCCGCGCCATGGTGGAATCCATCTCCGCTTCCTCCGTCTTGGCGTTGAAGGTGCGACGCACGCGAACCGTGCCGGGCGTCGCGCGCCGCGTGGACGCCGTCACGCTCTGCTGCGTCGGCGCGGAGCCCTCTGCACCACCAGCGCCCGCCGGGGGCTTGCCCGTCGAGCTCCACCGCCGCGCGAGCGTCCGGCGCACGCCCTGCAGCGCGCGGCGTCTCCACGCACCACTTCCTCCGCCAAGCATCTTTTGCTGCTGGTGGCCTCCAGACTGGCACTAGCTGCATAATACTCTGCGGGAAATCGAAAAGTCGAGAAGTCGAGTGCGACATCTACCACACTTGGTTTCACTATGAGGACGCGCACGCGCAAGAGCCAAAGTGGCAAGCCCAAAAATCCCATTTGCCGCATACAAACCCCAAGTGTCCGTCGGGGGCGGCAAAATCCAAATCGCGGTTCAAATTCAAAGCAGGCAACCTCGCCAGTCGAGTGCGCTGGTGGTGGCGCTGGCGCCGGCGCTGCAGGCTGCGGACCCGATGGCGGACGCGAGCGACATCTACCGGCGCTTCCTGCGTGCGCCGCTGCGGCTCAAGACGGCGACTCCGCCCCCATCGCCGGCGCCGTCCGCGCTGCCTTCTCCGCGCGAGCTCTCGGCCTCGACACGGCGCAACAAGTCGATGGCAGCGACCGCAGCGACGGCTGTGGCAGACGCAAAGCCTGGCGTACCCGAGGTGAAGCGGCTGCGGCGGCGCGTGGCTAAGATCCACATTTCCACGGCCCGCAAGGATGACGTGGAGTCCCAGTCGCAGCAGCAGCAGATCGCGACGTCCGACACGGAGAGCAGCAGCGCTACGAGTCCAACGGCGACGGCGACCCGTAACGGACCCGCACCGCCACAAGTGACGCTGAGGAAGCCCAAGAAGAAGCGCGTGACGCGTGCCATCAAGCTGCACAACACCGACACAGGTGGTGACTTCATTGACACGCCTACTAAGGCGTCTGAGCCGCCCAAACGCAGTCGTCGAAGCTCTCGCAACATCTCGAACGACGCCTCGGACACCGCAGATAGCAAGGAAAACGCCAGTATTCGCCGCAATTTGGGCGCCAGTCTGCTGGAGGTGGACTCGGATGACTCGGAGAGCGAGGAGGAGGTTAAGCCTGCGCCGGCTGCAGCCAAGCCAGAGCCTGCGAGACGAAGAACTACTGCCGACACTCCTCGTATGCGTGCTAAACCTGATCCTCGTCCACTACGACGAAGCCGGAGACTGCAACAAAGCCGAGCAGCCGAGGCGACACTGGTGCCAGCGCCAGTGCTGCCTGTAGTTCCCATCCTAGACAAACTCTCAACGCTGTGCGACTCGTTGCTGGCCACGCACACCGTGTCCGGATGCTTCTTCGCACTAGCGTTCAACGCTTTACGTCCTCTGACGTCCACTTGGGGATTTATGGACGCATCAAAGCCGCTGCAAAGCGTCTTTGATGTCTGTCTGGGTATCGCGCAATGCGAGAAGCTGGCGCAGGACTCGCAAATGCAGGCGCTGGCTGTACATAGCTCTTCCCGACGGGGAAACACAGCGCAGAAGCGGAAGAAGAGCGTGCGCTTCCGGAGCTTTGACCTTTCATGCCTCAGCTTGCAGTATGTGGAGGACGAGCGCCTGGCGGCCATGGTGGACGAGCTGCTGACACGCTACGACCGCATTATGACGCTCGTCCAGACAACACTCGCGGCTGGAGAGCAACAGGACGGGCAGTTCGCAGCACTTCGAGAACTGGCGCGTGTCATGATCTCCTCGACGCTCATCTACCACCCCACGCCAGCGATCGATGTGGCTGTTGAAGCAGAAAGTGATGCAGCCAAGCGGATCTTCTCACAGGCCTTTGACGCGCGAGACGCAGCCACGCAGCACGAGATCCGCGTGTGTGGCGACTTCTTTGGTAGGCAGTTCGCCAGTCTGCTGGCTCCGCGTGTACAGCCAGCCAGTCCGCCCAGGTTCCTGCAGGGCATGTTTTCAACCCTCGTGTCGTCCTCCGCGCGATTCAAGCTGCGCGCGCTCTTCCTGGTGGACTGCGTCTACGACGACGACGGCGAGCGGGTCCAAGAGCAGCCAGCCTTCGATGCAGACGGCAGACCCATGTCGTCTATGGCCGTTTACGACCATCAGGACCTCGGTTCAGCTGTTCACTGCGCGCTACAAGAGACGCTGCTGTATGCACCACTGGTACGACCCGTTCTCGCGCTGCTAGCGACGACCGAAGCTCCAGCTAGAAGCACAATCGGCAGCATGGTAGCGCTTGATCCGACCGTGAAGAAGCTGCTGGACGACTACACTGCTGATGATTTGGACCGTGTGGAGCAGTACGTGTTGGCTCGCCGCTTCCTGCGCTTCCAACTCACCAAGTCCTGGCGTAGCCGCCAAAATGACCAGTTCACTGCCGAGATGTGGCACTCGTTGGAAAAAGCGTGCGCTATCGCCAAGAGGTGAGCAGTGTGGGGCTCCATGCGTGGAGCCCCATTCACGTACGGGTCTTTCCTTGAGCGTAGACTGTCTGGTTTATTGACTCTTGGCGCTCCATGTGTTGCTTGTCTGCCGTGTCCTGATAGGTCCAACTTGGAAGATGAAGCCCACTTGTTCCCGCTCGCAACCATGGACCACTTCCTTGTGGAACTTGCAGACGAGGAGTTCTCTCTCCGTCAACTAGAGAGGATACTACAAGCGTTCCATAGTCAGGAAGGTACGCAAGACGAAGACGAGTCACTAGCTGCGTTTTACCTCAGGAGGGAGCCGAGAGTCGTAGCTTGAGGGTGTCTAACTTGCTGTGTTGTACGCTTGTGTCTGCATTGGCGTCGCTATCCTCAGAAACGGGCCACTTGAGACTTGAACCCTGCATGGAGTGTCGGCGGATCATTGCACGGGAAGAAGACCCGACTTCCATCAAGTGTATCCTGTGCGGGAATCGCTACCATCTGAGCTGTCTGCACCTCCCCGACACCTTCGCGCAGTTCGCGGGCCAGTACACGTGTCCCTCGTGCTTCCTCGGACGCGGATACTGAGCTGTATAACCTGTCACTAGTTGTTCCCAACGTCTAGACCTCGTTTGAGTGAAATGCAGACACGGAGAAAAAGCATACGTACATTCGTCCTCGATATGGGCACCACACGCGGCGCTTGTTTGCTTTGGCTGGCCATCTGGCAGTCTCCTGAGTGCCACTCCCCCCTTCAGCGTGCTGTACAGCCCGGGTGATCTACTTGGTCTTGCGGGCCTTGGGTCGCGGACCGGGCTTCCGCCGACTGGACGAATCTTCGGCGTACACCAAGTCCAGCGGTGTCTTGAGCGAGTTGTCGGACTCAATGGCATCCCCCTCCGTAGGCCAGGGCGTGAAGCCTCCACCGTAGCAGTTGAGGTAGTTCTCGATCGAGTTTTCCTTGATGTCGTAGAGTGAGTCGATGCGACGCTGGGCCAGCTCGGCGGCGTGAATCGCATGCAGGCACGGGAAGTGCTGGTCCTGCCAGTCCAAACACTTGCACTCCCAGTCCAAGAGGTTCACGTGACGCCAGGCATCCTGGATCTGCAGACGCGTTGGACCCAGGTACCGCACCATGTACACACCGTTCGCGCACGGGATCGACTGGAAGACATACATACACGCACATAAACAATCAGAGCATTAGCGACAAGCAGCTACGGGCTAGCAACAAAGAGCGACCACTGCAATTCTTTCGAATCGTACCTCACAGCGCTGACTGCCCTGTAGGATCTGCTGCAACTGAGCGTCACGCATAGGCACGAGCTCCTGCTGCGGACGCATCTTGACAGCCTGACGCCGCGCGTGGAAGTTCTCCGCGATCTTCATGAAGTACTGGTTGAACGTGTAGAGCGGCTGCGACGTGTGCACGGGGTCTTCACCGAACCAGTCCTTATGTGTGGCGCTGGCTGTTTGCGTCACGAGCTCTTCGCTGCCCCGCGCCATGGCCAAGTCGGCCGTGACCTCGTTGAAGGTAGGACGCTGGAAAGACTCCAGGAAGGCGTACTTGACCCAATTGGCACGGTTCAGGCGATCCAAATACTGTACCACGGCCTCGTTCGTACGCAGCATGTCCTTGCGCAGCGTGTTGAACTCCGCTTCGCTGTCGCTACGCGCCAGGTCAAAGATGCGCTGTTTCTTCTCGGGCGTCAGCGGGATCTTCTTGGTCAGCATGAGCTCATCCTCCACCACACGCCGCATACAGTAGTGGTGGGCCGCCTTGGGCCACACGGCCTGCAGTGCCGGCTGCAGTCCACGCGTACGGCCCGCCATGACCGTGTACTCGTCCCAGTTAGCGGCCTGCGAATCCTGCAGTGCCTTGAGGAACCACTCCCAGTTCTCCTGGTCCTCTTTGGCCACGAGCGCCACAGCGAACGTGATGGGTTGGTCGTTAAAGTCCTTGGTCGTCGCCTTGAGGTAGACACCGCAGATGACGTCGTCGTTCTCCTCATCTTCAAGCTTACCCAGCGGTGTGTCAGCGTCCTCCACACTAGGCGTAATGTGGTCCAGCGCCACGAGCTTGCGGCAGAACTTGACAGCGTTAAGCGTGGCGCTTGGAATAAAGAGCGCGCGCTTGAAGCCACCCGTGTCCTCCGATGTCTCCACTCGGAACAGCGAGCCCGGGTTCTTCTCAGCCACCAGCTTCAGGTACCCGCCTAGCTTCTGGAACGAGCTGCGTACCTTGGCGATGCGCGTTTCCTGTAGCTGCCGCTTGATACGCGACGCCATCATGTGGTTGATCGTGTGGCCGCGGCCTAGCAAGATGCGGCGGATCAACTTCCCGTCTAGCTTCACCATGGCCATAGCCGGTGACGGCAGCGAGTTTACTTCCTCCATCACCATACGGCATAGCGCCTTCATGGACAGAGTCGTATTGCGCTGGGTACGCATGCGTGGAGCTCCAGCACCGGCCGTAGTCGTATCAGCCTCGGATCCCTTGGCTTTCGCGTTCGCAGCCGCCATGGCAGTGGCAGCGGCCTGCATGAGCTGTTGCTGCTGCTGTAACGTAGCGTTAGGCGGCAGCATGAGCGGGTTTACCATGGGGAGCTGCATGGGAACCGAGTTAAAAGGCACAGACGCGCTCGAGGCGTTGGACGCCGTGTTGGAGCGCCACCCGATGAACTTGTAGTGGTTGTGCAGGAAGCAGGCGCGTGTGATCTTCCAGGAGCTCTCCTTGCCGTAGCCGTTCACGTAGAATGGACACTGCAGCTTGTCCGCAGGCGTGGAGGGGTCGAAGAACTGCTGGCCGTGCAGTTTCTTGCAGCGGTACTTGACGTTGCCGCCGCCCTTGGCGCGCGTACTTGAGCCGGCCACGATGAGCTGGAAGCCGCGTTGCATGGCGAAGTCTTTGCAGCGCTCCTGTAATGCCTTCTGGCTCGCGAATACGTCTGTGCCGCAGCCAGCCGTCTTGGTGCCGCCTTTCTTCTCGTACGCGATGCCAAAGTCGGCGGATGACGCATCTGCACAGATCTTCATGTCCTCGCGCAGCAGTCCCAGTGCTCTCGCTTCGGCCAGGTCGCTCGGGTCCAGACGGTTGTAGTGCGTCACAGACGAGACTACGGACGCTGGCGCCGGTGCGATGGCCACCACGGCTGGTCTGGGCCGCGGCTTGGGCGCGATGGCCACTACGTTGGACGCAGCAGGCTTCTCGGGCTTCAGCGTGAAGCCCACAGCAGCTAATGCGGCGGCGATGGAAGGATCCGCAATAGGCATCGCGGGGGTGGGAGGCCCGGAAGCAGACGCAGCAGCCATGGCTGCCTCGGCAGTAGACTCCGCCGCAGACGCAAGAGAAGTAGCAACGGCGACGGGTGCTGCAGAGGTTGTGGTCGAAGCAGCAGCAGCGGATGCATCCGAAGCGAGGCTTGGAGCGGCAGGATTGGACGTAGACACATCAACGGCCGCAGAAGTTGATGGAGACGAAGCGTCCGGCGCAGCGGCGACAGGCACAGACTCCGCAGTGGCCAAAGCAGAGGCCAAGGTGGATGCTGCGGCCGGCGGCTCGCCGCTAGCTGCGCTGGTGAGCGCTGGTGGAGTGGCCATGTCAGGCTTCTTCGGGCTCGCTGCTTTCGTTCGAACGCCGATTTCCCGCTTTGCGATGGGGGGAGCGAGGGCACACGTCGTTCCACCATACAAAAAGCAAGTATAGCGTTTGTACTGTGTTGTGTACTGCTTTTGAATATTTCGTTCTGTGGAGAATGTTGTTTGTCAGATACGAAACGCGTTGTGGCGCTAGCCAATACGAACACCAAGTATAGTCCGTAGCTTCCTGCATTCCGATTTGGCCAAAGCGTGATTTGGAGAGCTGGGTCCAATGAGAGCTCTGCGTCAAACGGGATTGGGCGGGCCACTTACTGCGCCTCCTTCTCAATTTTGACTACTGGAGTGGAGTTTTTGCGACTACTTTTACAAAACAGAATTTTGCAGCCTGTCAGACTTGGAAGAGCAAGGTTGCCCCTCGCTATCTTCCAAAGTGAGCATGAGATACCCAAGTGCCGTCCTGGCCCTAGAAGACATACCGTTTGCTGTTTCGGGTCGATGTGTGCGAGCAAGCTCACGCGCAACGAACAACCACGGAGTAGGCGTCTCCGGCCACCCGGACC
>JAADYK010000680.1:0-15573 GCA_023338225.1 Halophytophthora batemanensis
ACGGCTTTGTGATCCAGGAGGAGATGCCAGAACTCCAGTTCTCCGTCCGTCTTCAGCGCACTTGCGACGAGCGCTTTTACCTCTGCGTCCCTCGCGTCAAGACGTTTGCGCAGACTTCTGTTACCCAAGCCTGCGCGATTGACCCAGGAGTTCGGAGTTTCATCACGATGTACGACCCGAATGGACTAGCGCTAGGCGTGAATGACAAGAAGGAGTGCATCTTCCGCCGATGCCTCACAATCGACCGGTTAATCTCTCACCGGGCGAAGGAACTGTCAAAATGCAAGCGTTATCGCATGGGCAAGCAACAGAAGGGCAGCTTCCGTCGTGTGAGGGCCTTGGTCGCAGACATGCACCACAAGGTGTCCAGCTGGCTCTCAACGAACTACACGGAAGTCCTCCTCCCGTCGTTCAAGACGCAAGACATGACGTCGAAGCAGAAACGCATCTCCAGGAAGACCTCGCGCGCAATGCTGGCGTGGTCTCACTACAAGTTCAAGACACTGCTGTCGTACAAGATGGGCCGTGCTGGAGGAAGGGTGATCGAGTGTGGAGAACACTACACGACGAAGGCCTGCTCGTGCTGCGGGAGACTCAACCGCAGCATCACCAGCGAGAAGGTCTTTTCGTGCTCGCACTGCAGCCTGACGATTGACCGCGACGTGAACGCCGCGCGCAACATCTACCTCAAGAACGAGTACTTGCTCACTCGGGCTCCTGGAGTCCGGGTGCCCGGAGACGCCTACTCCGCGGTGTCAGGTGCGCGTTAGCTTGCTCACACACATCGACCCGAAACAGCAAACGGTATGTCCACTAGGGCCAGGACGGTACTTGGGTATCTCATGATAGCTTTGGGATGTATCGAGGCGTTATTGTTGATCAGAGGTTGAATGTCCTTTATTTGCCATGTCCTGCGGAAACCCATACGAGGTCGAAGATCACCTGCGATATCATATGCCCCGTAAAAGCTTGCCAAATCTTTGCTTTCCGCTTTGCTCAATTTCCTGCTAGAATAAATACCCCGACATTCCCGCCTGTGGAGCGCACGGCTGCGCTTTGAGGTGGCGCGCGGGCACTGCATACACTTTCAAACATGATCGTATCGAAAGTAGCTGACAGACGCCGCACCATTCGTTTCCATCTGGAGCTCACGAGCGTGGACTTGCAGGTCTCAATATACTCTGGAGAACTGATGCCCACACCTCGTTTGGGCTCTTTTGGGCGCCTCCCTCGTTTTGGGTGCGCCGCGAGCCGCGTTTTGGGCGCTCCACACGCGGCAGACGCAAGTGTCCGAGGACCGAAGAGCGCTTCTAGGGCGGAAGCGGCAATCAGACGGAGGCAGCAATCGGGCGACACTAGACGGCGCGAGGCGGCGGCAGCGAGCGCCCCGAGAGCAGCAGAGCTCCAAGAGAGGTGCAGCAGCGGCAGCCGCGGCCCGCAGAGCCCATGGAGCTCGCGTGGGGCCTGCTGAAAGAGGAGGCCAACAGACTGGCGACCGACATTGGCAGCTCGGGACGCGAGCACCACTCGCTGGGTCGGACTGCGGAGGCGTGGAGCGCCATCCGCGCACAGGGCGTGCCGCCTGAGCACCGCGAGTGGGTCTGGCCCATCCTGCTGCACGAGCAGGCACGGCACACTACGGCTCTCCCTCAGCGCTCTTTGCTGCTTGCGTCGGGCGAGCGACTGACGAGACTTTGGCGTCTGTGGGCATGTGGCCGTGTTGCTGTTATGTAGAGCCAGAAGCTGCGACGACAGAGCCAAGCTGATGTCAGCTACAACCAGCTACTGGAGGAGCTGCGCGAGGAGTTTCAGGAGGTGGCGGACAGCTCACTAGAGCAGGCGCAGGAGGTGGCTATGGAGCGCTTCGAGCACCTGAACCCGTTCCAGGAGCGCAAGATCAAGCGCATCCTTCTGGCCTACGCCAAATCCAAGGATGGGGCCTTCTACTACTGCCACGGGATGGTAGAGACCTGCGTAGTACTCAGCACCTTCCTCGTGGAGGAAGACGCCTTCTGGAGCTTCCGTCTGTTGCTGGACGCGCTGCTGCCCAAGTACTACGACGAGTCTGTGGTGGATTTCCACACGGATTGTCTAGTACTACAGGAGCTACTGCACACCCGCGATCCGGCGCTGAGCGAGCACTTGGCCGTACTGGGCGTGTCCATCCAATTGCTCTGCACGAAGTGGTTCTTCTCCTTCTTCGCCGAGTCCATGCCGTTCGACGTGGTCTGCCGTCTCTATGACATCCTCTTTGTGGACATTTGCGCGCGTCGACAGAGCGCCAAGGTTATCTTTTCCACGTCTCTGGCGGTGCTGCTTTATCTCAGCTCGGCGCTCGTGGCGGTGCAGGACCCGAGCGTCGTGCTGGAAATCCTGGGCGAGTTCTGCTGGACGACGCTGGGCGAGTACTCGGTGGCCGAGTCATTCCTGGACCTCATTGTCTTTCTGCACGACCAGTTGGAAGACGAGGAACTGGAGACGTTGCGACACAAGTACCGGACGCAGCTCGCGCAGGAAGAAGAGCACCGCAAGTCGCTGCAACGCAAACTGCAGAACCAGAGCACATCGGCCAGCAAGAAGATGAAAATGAGCCAGCGCTCCACCGAATCCGAACATTCGCAGACGCAGCAGCCGCGCAAAGGCCGCATTCAGAACATCAAGCTGCTGATCCAGTGGCGGAAGCTCATGGTGGACGGCAGCGTAGGCTCCACACGGAGCAGGAACAATAGCGCTCGCAGCCTTGATGATGGAATGACCACAACAGAGCGAAGAACAACGCGGAGATCTCGAGGCAGCAGGCACCGGCATCGACAAGGGAGCGTGGCGTCCAGAGACAGCGAAGTCAGCAGTCGAGACGGAGGCGAGTCCGACCTGGAGATCGTCACGACACCGTCTGAAAAGGAGATGCTGGCACGTGTGTATCAAGGTATCAGTCGCATCAACCGAAGACGGTCGCGTACGTCGTCCATGCGCAGCTTCTCACTGCGCAGCAACGACGGGAATGGCAGCAGCTCGCAGCAAAACTCGTTGCTCTCTAGTCGCAGCTTCTCACTGTCTAACTCGATCCTTAGCGCCACGTCGTCTGTATCAGGGAAGGAGGGCGATGGCCAAGGAGGAACGGAAGACTACGAGGCCGAAACTGTTGAACAGGAGCAGGAAGAAGACGAAGGAACCTTGTGGGAGCGACTGCGAGTGGCAGGCACGCCGGAAGCGGTCGTGCGCCACAGTATGAGTGGCGTACCCGACGAACACCGCGTGTGGGTCTGGCCCATCCTGATTAACCAGCTCCCGACGCCGTCAGATCTACCGCAGAATCTTGCGGCCATGGCGGACGAGGACGAGGAGCCACTGCTGGACCGCGAGATCTCCAAGTCCATCGAGAACGACATTTCCCGCACACGGAACCTCAAGGACGACCAGGTGGTGCCCATGCGACGTGTGCTGACATCGTTTGCCAATCGCAATCGACGTGTGGGCTATTGTCAAGGCATGAACGAGATCCTGGTGGTGCTACTGCAGTATCTGGACGAGGATCAGGCGCTGGCGGCGCTCGTGCTGCTCATCGAAGTGCTACTACCGGCCTATCACGTGGACTCGATGATCGGGCTGCACACGGACTGCGCCGTGATGAACACGCTACTGCGACAGAACGACCCGGAGCTGCATGCGCATTTGAACGAACTGGGTCTCAACATGGAGATCCTGTGCACCAAGTGGCTGGTAACGTGCTTTCTCACGTCGCTGCCGTCATTCTGCGGTCTCAAGGTGCTAGACATGCTGCTGGCCCGCGCCAAGGAGAAGCAGTGTGCGTCCCGTGTACTGCTGGGAGTGGGTATCTCTATCTTCTTCACTCTGCGTGACATCCTACTGGAGGCCAAAGACGCGGGAGAAGTCCTGCTCGCCGTAAACGAGTACTTTGCGCGCGAGATGTCCAAGACGACGGATGAGATGGACAAGTTCCTGGGCTTCTGCTTGGCCATCACGCACCAACTGGAGCCGGCGATCGTGGAGGAGTTCCGTCTCGTGCATAAGGATGAGGTGATGGAGCGCTTCGCCGCCTTCGAGGCCAAGAAGATCGAGATGCGCCAGCAACTCGAGGAGGCCAAAGCCAAGCAGCGCAAAGTAGCGAGCGCACCGCCGTCCCCGTCCAAACCCGAGCGACTTTCCACGCTCTCGGCCTCAGGTGCGCCGTCCAAGCACGGTCGCAGTCGCAAATCCACGCTCACATCGTATATTAGCAACCCACTGCGAACCGGCACAAACAGCAGCAACGGCAGCAGCGCTAAGACCACGACGACCCCGGGATCAGGCGACGAGAAGGAGAGTCGCAAGGGCATGAAGCGGTACCAACGCCTGGACGTTTTGGACGCGAACCGCAGCTTCTCGGAGGACTTGGAGAAGATGGAGGACCAGCTGGAAGACCTGGCCGATCTCTTTTTACGGGGCAAGATCGACGAGAAGGAGCACTCGTGCATCCGCGCGCAGATCGTGCGCAAATGGTGCAAGGGCATGAACTCGCCACAGTCGGCCATGGTGCGTGTTCGTGCAGTCAAGCACACTTACGGGGGTGACGGGCGGATGTCCTTCACAGGCAGCGCGCCAGTCTCTCTAGGCAGCAGCGGAGAACTCGACAGTGGGGGCGATGGCACCAAGAAAGGCAGCACCTCACTTTACGGCCGCATGAAGAAGGCACAGAAGAGCGCCATCGCCATCTTTAGATCCACCTTCGAGTGAAACTCGGGTCGACGCCAGCCACGAGCATCGCTGTCAGCAGAGCGGAGGCATGCACCCTAAAGATAGGGATAGCAAAGTTGTGGCTTGGCTGGGTGCTTCCAGTAAAGCGCATGGGAGGCAGGGTGCCTGTGTGCGTTCATGCGCTCTCTATTAATATGCTGAAGGCTGGACTCGGTCATGCTCCAGTGCTGCGACGACACAAGACGGCGACAGCTCAAGCACAAGCGAGAGAAGAGCTCGGTGAAGATCTCAAACACGTGGAGAGTGTCGCGGTGTACCGTGGCGAGTTGACGCGCGAAAGAACTCGCGGTGGATGCAGTCATCCCGTCGACCAACGCTAGACGACGCTTTCCTGGAAGAATTGTTATTGTCTGGAGCGAGTCCCAGAGTGAGTCGGAGTGCGGGTGGGAACGCTGCGTGGGTGCCTTCTCCGCCGCCGTCTCGTGGCTCCAGTATGGAGGCGGTGCGCAAGCGAGGCGGCGGAGCTCGCGTCCTGAAGAAAAAGACCAGGGTGCCAGATTACCCGCTCCACTCGCCATCGACGGTGGTGCGTCAAGCACTTTTCCCCAGTGGACCCGGGTCGTATCCTAGCCAGATCACGCCTCTACATCAGCCGCACCAAAGTCGTCGACACCACCAGCAAGAGCAGCAGCGATTCGTCGCGAATGAGGATTGGTACGTGGACCATACGCAGCAGCAGCAACACAAGCGACGCGAAATGGGCTGGAACCTGTCCTTTCCGGCCGAATATCTCCGTCCAAATGCTGGCAACAAGGACTATCAGCAGACACTCGCTTACTACGAAGACCTACAACAACGCCACGAGCTTCAGGCTACAATAGCAACAGGAGCGCCAACAGTAGGGTCTCCAACCAAACTACCAGGTCCGGGACGTGGCAATTTCCAGCGCTCCTGCAGCTTCATCGGCGCCACCACGACCTCAACAACGTGTGGGGTAGCGGAGGTGGGCTCTGCGCAGACAGAAGAGGAGCGCACGCTGCTTAAGCACGTAATGCTGCGCGAAGGGCTGCTGGCCAGGTTGCACGACGTGGTCCGGGCAGCCATGCCTGCGCCGCAGCTGCTGCAGCCGCACAAGGAGCAAAAGGGCCAGACGTTCGACATCTCCAAGGGCACGGAGCTGCTGCACTTGCTGCTCCAGCTGCGTGACGCGGGTGTGGTGGTCATGCAAAGCATTCTGCGCTGGCACGAACTGCGTGTGCGTCTGGCGCCGCTGGCTCCACTTGCACCTTTTTGCTTTGAGAACCGCAACTACTGCGCCAAAATGGTCTCGGACCTCAACTTCCTGAGCACCATCACATCTCTAGGCGCTGTGCTAGGCGTGAATCCGGCCACGATGAAGCAGAACCCCTTCATGATGCCAGCGCCGATCCCAGCCCGCGACTTTGGCGAGCTACACGAGCTGCCGTGGCGTCAACTGCGGCTCTTCCAGGCATTGGAGGACCCAGCGCAGCGTGTTGCCGAGGCGGAAAAATACCTGGTGTGGTGTCTTTCCAACCTGCCAGATGCTCCGGTTGGTCCGTCGACAGCTGCGTTGGCCTTCTCTCCTCTGACCTCATCGCCAATCCGTGCGAATGCCAGCACGCTGTCAGCGGCGTCGCTGCAGAAGCGCGAGCAGCAACAGAAACTAACGTGGCAGAAGCGCGCGGAGAAGCAGTTGGCACTGCTTTCCATGCCTCTGGAGGCGCGTTCAGGCCCGACGTACGTGATGGATTCGTCGCGAATGATGAAGCGCAAGGGTGTGCTGCCGTCGCTCTCCCAGTCGCCACCCAAGACGCTCACGGAGCTCATGGAGAATGTGCATCACCGACGCGGCAGTGACTCGGAGCAGCGCGACGACTACAGCTTCCGGAACAGCAGCCAGTTGTATCTCCACGCACAATGGAACGGCGAAGTGTTCTCAACAGGCACTGCCGACTTGGAGACGCTTGGAGCGCGTGAGGCACCACCGCACCACATGGTGACGCTCGTGGCCGCCAGTGTGCTCATCCTGCTGAGTCCATCAGACCGGTTGCCCAAGGACCTGTCGTGGCGCTCGTGCCAGAAAATGCTGCGTCACGGCGCGCGACTCATCGAACGACTGCGTGTTTTCGAGGTGGCCTCTGTGCCGGCTTTCAAGTGGAAGGCACTGGTGCCTTTCTTGCAGAACGAGCACTTCCAGCCCAGCTTCCTGGCCCGGTTCTCACAAGCTGCTAGCAGTCTGTGTGCGTGGGTCTTTGCCGTGCTGAGTGCTGCTCAACAGCAGGACTGCGAACGTCTCGGACTTCACGGGAGCGGTGGGGGTGACGAGGACCGCCTGGTGCTGCTCAGTGAGCTGGAAGTGGACGACCTGGGGCTGCCGATGGCGCGTAGTCCGGCTTTGTGGGAAAACAAGCAGGAGGAAGAGGAGGGCGGCCCACAGCCACCGCCGCGACCCAAGAGTGGCAAACACGTAAGCATTGGCAGTGCTGAAGTGCTCTTCATCAACGAGAACCAGCCGGTGGCCAGCACGACATCTCGTGTGGGCTCGAGGGCTTCTTCGCGCCAAGCTGGGAGCCCCGCGACAGGTGGGAAGAAGAAGAATCCGGCGGCCAGTGGGAAGGCGGTGAGCAGCACACTGCTGCGCACGAATCCCTGGACTTTCAACGGTGTGACGTACTTTGTGTCCTTCTTCCTGGAGGAGGAACGGGCGCAGCAGGCAGAGAAAAGCGACTTGGAAGCAGGCGTGGGAAGACGACGGCTGTCTATCAAGGTTTACGAGCCCATGAGCTCCGTTGAGTCGAAAATGCACGTTGACGCCGAGGATCTGCGGCAGGACTTTGGGGAGAAGGCTCTCACGGCCTTCCACAGTGGCCAGTTCCGGGTGTTGTGCGATCTGATGTTGAGTCAATTGGACCGGATGATGGGCGGGGAGGAGACAACTAAGGACACTTCGCTGCCACCTCCGCCAACGCCACCGCCAGTAGACGAGAAGGACAGTAGGAAGACGCCGTCGCTTGTTGAAGAGACCGGCAACAAGCAGGCAAGCGCGTTGGATCTGCTTCTAGAGGACACCGATGGGCACTCCAGTCCAGTGAACCAGCAGGGGCAGTCAGAGGAGCTGGAGGTGTCAGCACTCAAGATCCAATGCGCTGCTCGACAGCAGCAAGCACGGCGGAAGGTGAATTCTCGACGCTCTGAGAAGCAGCGAGTACCTCCCCGACCGACTAGTGGGTACCACGAGCCATGGCCGGAGGAGATGGAGGCTTCAGTGCTCAAGATCCAGTGTGCGGCTCGACAGCATCAGGCTCGTCGGAAAGTGAGCTCGATCCGTGAGGAGCGACAGCAGCAGCAGCAGCAGCAGCAACAGCAACAGCAACAGCGACCAGAGGAGTTGGAAACCTCGGTGATCCGTATCCAGTGCGCAGCGCGACAGAAGCAGGCACGTCGGAAGATGAGCAGTCTGCGCGAGGAGAGGGAGAGACCAGCAGCACGTGAAGCTTCGAGTGGACGTTACGAGAGCGAGTTCGAAAGCGAGGCTGAGCCACGCGCGACCCGGCCGGGGACCGTCGGGAGCTACGCCTCGGAGCAGTTCGAAGATGATTTTGAAGCGGACGAGGACGACGCATGAGAGCGAGAAAGCAAGAGAGGGAGAGCAGGAGGCAGGAGATCGTCTTGTTAGAGGAGGACGGGGCCACGGAGCCAAACCTGGGTAGATGACACGCATGAGGACGCAACATTAACTTAAACGGGAAGATGGGTGCATGCGATTCTCAATGACGCGCGTCGATTGGTTGACTGGGTGTCAGACGTTTAACGGCTAGCGGAGGGCCGTGATATCCGTTGGCACGGGTGCAAGTGGGGTTTAGCCGCCACATGCAGGACAAACCACCACGTAGGCATCGCTGGGCGTGTGAACCCCCGCACACTAGAGCTAGGCTTAGCCTCCGCACTGTTAGCACAAGTGTAGCGCCACTCGCAGCCACTCGACCACCCCAGTTTGTGGCTGGACCATCGAACTCAACCTAAGCGAGAACACAGGGTTCGCTCCATATCCATTACACACATGGTCGTCGATTGGAAGAACCGAAGCCACACCTCCAGCAGAACTGGCGGCCATGAGCAGCTCCGCAGCCCCCAGCAAGACCCCCACGCCCATGCCCACGACGCCGTCGCCGCCGCCGCAGCAGCAGCAGGAGAACCAGACGCCACCGCAGCCGCGTGTGCTGGGCGTGATTGGCGGCTCCAGCCTCTTCCACGCCACGTCCTTCTCGTCGGGACTGGTGAAGCGCACGGTGGAGACGACGTACGGCGGTGTGGTGTGCCACGTGGGCTCCTGGACGCCCGAGAAGGCGGGCGGGGAGGCCGAGAAGACGGAACTGCAGCTGGTGTTCGTGCAGCGCCACCATGCTGACCCGGACAACCAGTACAAGCAGCCGCGCCTCATCAACTACCGCGCCATCGCGGCGGCGCTGCAGCAGCTTCAGTGCGAGGCCGTGGTGGGCGTCTACTCGGTGGGCTCCATGGCGCCGCAGATCGAGGTGGGACGGCTTGTGGTGCTGGAAGACTACTTTAACCCCTTCGACGTGCTGCACCTGTCGCACGACCACACGGCGCACGTAGTTCCCGAGCTGAACCCCACCCTGCGTACGGGGATCTACACGGCGCTGGAGAGCGGCGGCTTCTCGCCGTACGACGGCGGCGTGTACGTGCAGACGTCAGGCCCGCGCTTCGAGACCAAGGCGGAAGTGCGTTTCTTCGCGCAGTTCGGCCAGCTCATTGGCATGACGGGCTCCAACGAGGCCGAGCTCATGAACGAGCTGCGCGTGCCTTTCGCCATGTTCGGCATCGTGGACAACATGGCCAATGGCATGGGCGAGCCACTCACGCTCGAAGCCTTCCGTATCACGCAAAAGCAGAACGCCGACCGCATGGAACGCGCCGTCTGTCGCGTGCTGGACGAGCTCACGCGCTCCAAGGCGCTGGACGCACTCTCCGCGTGAGCGGAAGTGCAGCGCAGTGAGTCAGCTACGCCAGGGAGCAGAGCCCCCCTCCCCCCACGCCGCCTGCGGATATTATGAAGGACGTGCGTTGCACCACGAGGCACTGCCGAACGCCAGCCGTCGAGTGAGACCCAGGCCGCGGTGCCTGGCTCTTAAGCAGCGGACTCGCGTAGCTCGTGCTCGTGCTCGTGCTCGTGCTGCCAGCTAGCTAGATCAATACTAGTGTGATGCTTGACCATGAAGACCTTCGAGGCGTGTAACGTGGTAGAATTGGCTTGTGGCAGCAGCCGCTGCACTCTATTGGACGAGCCAAAGGGGGAAAATGGCGACGCAGGACGAGGCGGACGTGGCCTTCATGCGCCTGGCGATCGCGGAGGCGCACCGCTCCGTGCCGTCGGAGAACGCCTACTGCGTGGGCTGCGTGGTGGTGCGCGACGGCCACGTGCTGAGTGCGGGCTTCTCGCGAGAGCTGCCGGGCAACACGCACGCGGAGCAAGTGGCGCTGCACAAGCTGGACTTTGCGGCCCAGGGCGCCACGGTGTACACCACCATGGAGTCCTGCAGCAAGCGCGTGTCCGGCAACGTCCCGTGCGTGCAAAGCTGTCTTCGCGCGGGTGTGGCGCGCGTGGTCATTGGCGCAATGGAGCCCAAGAACTTCGTGGTCTGCGAGGGCGTCAAGCTGCTGCAGGACGCCGGCGTGGGCGTCACTCTGCTCTCAGGACTCGAACAGGATTGTCTCGCGCCCAACAAGCACCTCGACCTTGTCCTCTAGACGTGCATCCAGCCTTGTAGGACCAAGACAGTGCAGCAGAAGCAGCGGAATACGCACGGTGGCGGTGATTCTAAAGCGGAACAATTGAAACGATGAAGGTTCACCAAGCAAAGCCATGCCAACTACATACACCACGGAGACGTCGATCACCGCCGTCTTCAGACCTCATCCACTGTGGTTCTGGGAGATTCGGCGCGGGGTTACGACCTTCCGGTGGCGCTTCCTGTGCGAGGAGGACGCCTCCATCTGCAGCGGCGCCATTTTGCTTTCGATCGAGGGACGAGGAGGCGTCCCGCTAAGGTATTCAAGCGACCGATTGGATGCACGATGGCGCGAGTTACCCGCGGCAGCCCCGGGTTCTGCGTGCCGCTGCTTCTTCCGCGCCTGCCTGGGTGTCCCATCCCTTTCACTCCCGGCGAGGGTGGATGCCGAAGACTTCGCACCTCCGTCCGACTCGTCGTTGTCCGTGAGGCTCCCAGTGTTGCCAGTCGCTGGACTCAGTTCGAGCGTGCTGGCACTGTCGGACGCGTTGCCACCCAGTTCACTGCCCGTGGCCAACTCGTCGTCAGCGTCGCCCTCCGTATCCTGGTACTCGTTGTGCTTTTCGCCATCCCGTCCCTCGTCGGTGCCGCTGTTGGGGTTCGAGTCGTCCTCGGACAGGGTCCCGGGCAACGCTGCGACTTGGCAGAACCGATTCTCAGCGCTGGGAACCGTCTTGGACACGCCACCCAGGAGCTCCCGACAGTGCGGGCAGAACCAGTCGCCCTTGGGCACTTCCGTGATGGGCGGCTGCACACAGCTGAAGTGGTAGGCACGGTCGCAGCCGTCGCAGCAGAGCAGCTTGCCGCCAGTGAAGCACAGCTCGCAGTGCTCGTTGTGGAAGTCCGGGGGCGCACTCGAACTAGCGTTTGACTCCTCGTCCCAACGACGCAGGCGCGCAGCCTCCTTCCTCTTCTTGGCCATATAGCGCTTGTGCCACCGCGCGAAGCCCGGCGTGCGCTTCCATAGGTAGAACTTGCTCACCACTTCGCGGGTCGACACCTGCTGTCCGAGCTTTTGCTGCAGGCACGTCAAGCAAACACAGCTTCGAATTCAGCAAAGAAAAGCACCCAGACAGACCACCGAGAGCACTCACGCGGGGCAACACACCTTCACGAGGTGGAACTTCTTGTCATGCACGGCAACAGCGCTCTCGAAGGCTTCCTCTTGCAGTCGCTCCGCTAGGCTGCGCGCGTCCGCCATCTTCTTCCGCCGTGCCGCGTGCAGCAGCTTCACGGCGCGGGGCACGTCGTAGTCAGCCTCAAAGAGGCACTGTAACGCCATCTCTGTTTCCCGCATCCAGGAGAACTCGAGCAGGAATTCCGCCACCTCGCCCGGCGCCAGGAGCTGGGGCTCGCCCTCGCGCGCACCTTCGCGCCACCCCCACCGCTGGCGGCAGCGCGGCACGTACGCCTGCTGGAGCTGACGCTGCGTCGCGAGTGGCAGCAGCGCCGGGATGTCGGCGCGCCGGGCATCCTCATACTCCTGCTCCTGCTCTTGCGTCAGCGTCGCTGTCACTGTCGCCGTCGGGGTCGCCGTCTCGGGTGATGTCTCCGCCATCTTGGTCTTCTGTAGGCGTTTGTTTGTCACTGCCACCTCGCTTCTTTTCGCTCCACGGTTAGTGCCAGATTGGGCACACAACTTGCCACCAATCGCGTGATATGTTGGGACCACGAGACTGCCAGCACTTCAGTTCAAGATGCCATCACTTCTTGTGTACGCGTGCCCCACTAGCATCTCCCCACCGCACCTCTCTAGCTAGCGCCAGGCGAGGGAGCAACCTCCCTCTTCCGAACACGAAAGCCTTTACCTTCCTGCCTCAGACTCAAGGCAGGTCGTCTACTGCAGAGCACGAGACACCTTCCCTCGTTCATTGCCCGAGCTCTTCTCGACGGGAGACAAGGATCCCGGTTGCTCCAGACCACGAGTCTCCCGCTCGCTCTAGGCAGATCAAGGACAAGTCGGGGTTCCAGTGGGAAGAGCACTGCACGATGAAGACATGCTCGGGTCTCGTCCGAGTCCACGAGGAACTTGGTCCCAGGCCAAGCGTTGTCGTACGAGGGGAGACCAGAGTGGTTGAAGGCGTTGCCGCACCTGGCGTACTCGCCGACACTGCCAAAAGCAATGCTCCAGTGTTCCAAGGCCGTAGCAGCCTGTGGGCCTGGAACACCAAGACCAATAACTCTCAGTCATTTAAAGCGGTTCGCCCCAACCAGCCAGACGTCGATGGACGGCGGCGTGCTCAGCTCCAGACTGCGTCTAGAGACTGCCTTGCATGGCCTAGAGCTTCTGCGAACCTCTACGCAGGACACACCCTTCTTAAAATCTACGCATTGAGAAACTGTCTTGAGTTTTCAGCCACCTTTGCCTGTGGGTGTATCTCCGCCAAAACTTGGAAATCCCTGTGCTGTCTGAGCAGCACGCGTTCAAGAGACCCCAGCGAGAAGGGATTCAACCGTAGGTTCGCTCCGCAAGGCGGCAGTCCGAACCAACTCAGGTCGACCTGCTCTTTCGATTCCTTTGGGCAAAGAGTGGCAAGAACGCCAAGCAGGGGACTTTCTCCACCATATTCAAAGGATCGTTGAAACCCTTTTGTAGCCGGGAGTTTCAAGATCTTTCGCCGACGAGGGACTCCTATCCAACACCGCTTTGTGAGTCATCGCTCAGTCTGCGGCAACTAGTCGCTCCATCCCTCTCATGGCGATTTTGCACACAACCTCGCGTCAAACCCCGCACCCTGGAAAGCACACGAAAGGCGGTGGCGGCGGCCTCAGAGACTCAACAACCGGTGGCGCGCATCGCAATGCAGTAGCGCTGCGCTTGGTGTGTGCTCCAATGTTCCCTTGAAACAAGTCGGCAGCGATGTGTCATGCTTGGCAATTGGCAAAAGGTTGGAGCAGACGCTGGGCTACCAACCGCTCTCGAGCTTCCCGAGGCGAACCCACAAGCGCACTCGCCATGCCATACTGCATCACTCCTCGGGTTATGGCGCCTACTAGCAGAACCCACAAGGACGAAGATCTCCAACCGGAAGACCTCGGCGATGATAGGACGGATGTCATGGCCGTCCTCTGTTTTTATCGGTTTGCGGCGCTGCTTCAAATGGAAACCGCCCCAACTGGGTTAGGGTCTGCATTGAAGCCCGCTTACAATAGCGAAGAGGTTCCAGGCTATTATTACAGGCCTCAATCCATTTCGTCACGTGCGTCCAGAAAATGATAAAGCTCGCCACTGGTCTTCTCTCGCTCGGAGACAATTGCGCCACTCGTCGTTTCGCGTAGCCAGCGCCCATACAGAGGCTCGTCCCTTCGCGAAGCTCCTTGCTGCAGCGGCGCTCTTTTGACCCATTCCTTCTTTTTCTCTGCGCCGCTGCACCCTGAGAGAGAAGAGCACGAAGAGCATGAAGCACACACTGCCGTCGAGCTCGCCCTCCACCAAGTCGGACTCGCCCTCCACCACGACTGCAGCTGGCCCAGAGCCTGCACACGCTGAGGAGACCAAAGAGGAAGCTGCTCTTGCAGCTCGCCGCCGCGAGCGGAGACGCAAGCAGTGCCGTGCGAGCCAGAGACGCTACCGCGACAAGAAAGTCTCGGCTGAGTATAACCTGCGGCTGGACGTGAACAGTTTGCGCGAGCGTGTGGAGCAGCTGCACCGTGTGCGTGAGGTTTTGTCCACCAAGCTCTGGAGCTCGCGTCTGGCGCGCGACGGCGCTGTGGTCAAGGCGGCGGAGCAGTACTATGCCGTCTTTGCGCGTGGGTTGCACAACCCGGAGGCTGGTGGCGACCACGTGCAGCGCTGCTTCGACGTGCAGGTGAACTTTTTGCATGCCTTCATGGACGCTGACGTGGAGTTCGGGGACTCGCGCGGCATTCCTGGCGTGCTGGAGCAGTGGCGACTCTACACGCAGTTCCACGCTAAATTGTCGGTGCGCGCGGTGTCCTCGGAGGTTTTCGGGGCCGAGGACGCGCCCATTGTGCTGGTGCGGGGCGTGCTGCTGGTGCGTCCCAGCCGCGCCACTATCGAGAACATGTTCCCGCATATTTTGGGCAACGAGGAGCTGGTGCAGGTACTGCTGGGACAGGAGATCGAATACCCGACTTCTACCACCTATGTCTTCAACGCACGCCTGCAGGTGGAGCGCCAGGACCTGGAAGTGGACTTCCTGGCCGGGATTAACCGCCGACTCGGCAGTACTTACGCCACATCGCGCGTACTACAGCGTGCGCTTATCTCAGACTGCAGCAAGTTGGGCCAGACGCAGACTCACGGCTACGAGGAAGACCCGCGCCTCGGTCTCACCTACATCCTGTCCTAGGTGACGAGCACCGCACATCGAGTAGCGCTGTTGGTAGCACTGGTTTCGACTCGCTGGCTTCCTAGCGGCGCGTGCTGGTTGAAGAGTTTCGAGCCGGATTGCTCGAGCTGGTCCCACGTGCGTACAAGTATTGCATATGCTGTATATGTGCTGCAACCTACTTTGGCCAGTGCCGCTCTTCGTTGTAAGCTCATGCAGGAGCTAACGCACCGGTGAACTCTTGCTTTTCCGCGTGCCAGTCGACTACAAGTCGTGCGTTGTATATACACCCAAATCTACATCCACCTGTTGGAATGCTTCTACGAGCGCCTGAGTGGTGTGAACTCTCGAGGTTCGTTCGCATCAGACTGTGACCGCTCGGGTATCTGCCTCGAATGCCCGTTTGCCTTTCACGCAGTCTGTTACTTGGAATGACCAGTCGAGCCAGCATCTTGTACTCGGCTCCACTCTTCCGGGACCACGTCCACTTCCGCAGCCATCCTTCTCCACAACGACATCTGCCGGAGCATCAGCAATGCCAGCAAGGCTCGCGCTAGACGACGGACAGGAGCCGTAGCACCCCGCCTGCGTCTGCGTCTGCGTCTGCGTCTGCGTCTGCAACCCGACCCAGGTCGCCTCCCAACTCGGATCGAAACTCCTTGCTGGTCGGGACAGCAGTGGCTTTCACGCGCGCCGATCGACAGCGACTCACGTCCGACAGCGTGGTTGTCAGGCGGCGGTGGAGCAGCTTCGCA